>VXBH01009027.1:54979-90837 GCA_013400035.1 Rynchops niger
CAGCCTCTGTTTAGTGGGAAATTTGTGTTAAAATGCGTGGGTTTTGTTTGTAATAGTAAATCTCTAGAGCAGCTGTAATTTTTTTTTGTGTTTGGCTGTAACCCAGCACTTCACAAAGAAAAGATCATTTAATAAGTGTTTTGGTTGGTGTTTTTTATAATGTTAATGGCAATACAGGTCCTTTGCAATTAAAATGTTGTTTTCTGCTTTGCTCCTTCTAGGCAGTGCTCATGAGTAACATCACAGTAAATGAAAGATTGATCCAGAATCTACGAGGTATGTCATAATACCGCTCTGTATCTCTTTCATACTGGTTTTCAAGCCCCTGTTTTTAAACTTGCATTTTTCTGATGTCTTCTGAGAATGCTGCTTCCTATCTATCTGTTGTTTGATACTTCTGTTGTAATATATGTAGGTCTATATGTGTGTGTGTATTTTAATACATGTTTTAATTCTCTTTTGGTCAGAACACTTGAAAGAGTTGCAGACAGAATATGGGAAGCTACAACTGGTTGTTTACTGGTTTCAGAAGAACCAGACTAACCTTCAGAAGAAGTTCTCATATGACCTGTAAGTATGTTCTTTCTTGTTTATAATGCAGAGTATTCTTGTGATAGCTAATGTAATTAGTAAATTTACAGTTTTAATGAGAAAGTAACACCTGACGCATATTCTAAAACTGCATGCAGTTGATCTCTGGAAAAGAGCATAGGCCTTGCAATGCTTAGCATCTCAGTGTCCACAGACTCCTCCCACACTTCTTGATGTTCCTTCCATTGCAGGAGGAAAAGGTAGCAATGCTCTCATTTAAGAGTTGTGGGGAAAATAAAAACACAAAGAGGCTAAACTCTGAAGAAGTTTTAGGAACTAAGATACAGGAATACCTGATGAGAAGCTGCACCTCACTGAGCTGCCAGAGGTCTCAGAATATTTCTGGTACAGTTATGGTCAGAGCTGTATGTTCTGCATTACATTTCATGCATTATAGTAATGTCTTCTGTGTAGAATTCCTACTGAATTATAAGGCATGGATACTCGAACACAAGTGCTTATCAGTATCCTTACACTAAATATGCATTTCTGGTATTTCTAGGAATTTCTCCTGGGTTCTTTCTGTTCAGTAATGTTCTTGTTCCCTCTACCTGCTTCCACATCCTATTGTATCTTCCTTCTGGTGCTCAGATATAGAAAACCAACAGAACTTGACGTTAGCATGTTCTCATAATAATTTTCTGTCAAGAATATAATTGCTGTAATGGTATGTATTTATCCAGCAGCCACTGTTTAGCCAGATTTTGTAGGAATTCTGACTAAAAGCTTGACATGGCAATTAAAGAACTTGAATTCTACAGGCCAAACTTGAAATACCTTTTTTCATTCTCCCCCCACTTGCCCTGCTTAAGAATTAAGGATTAGTATTAGTGCTTTTGGGATCCTTACTGATTACCAGCTGGTTGTGTACTCTTTTTTTGGGGAGGGGCATTATTGGTCATTTAATAGTGATGACCCAGATGGATTGTATTAGTGGGTTTCTAATTACTTAGGTCTTCTAACAGAAAAGTAGAAGGAAGTTGGAGACTTAAGTTTGTAGCAACCATTTATTAAACCATGTTACACTTACGTGTCTGTTAAGATACTTTTCCCCTCTAGGTTTGTTGTGTACCATTGTTGTTAAGCACCATCTCCTTCCTGTTTAGTTAAATGACTAACTGAGCTGTGACTCCTGGACCTCTGTTGATAATTCTTGGCTAGTTAGAGTGTCTGTTTGCCAGCATGTTTCTTGTGGCTGAGATCAGCAAGAATAAATGGATCTGTGGACAGATGTATGTGCTGTACGGTCATGCTCTACATGAGAGGTACATCCTTGGAGCATTGGATCGATACACGTGTGCAGGGAAGTGATACAAGGCAAACGTAGTGAGTCTAGTTTCTGAAAAGTCAGGTTTGTTGCCCATGTCTGGCGAAACGTTTTCAAGTACAGCTCTGTTGAGGAAATCACTGACAGAGCATCATAGGAGTGTAGTGTAAAGCATCCCTCTTTGTTTAACAGAAGAAGGCAGGATCCAGAGGGTACAGGTCCCAGGGTCAAGGCTGGCTCAAGGTGAAGAGCTAAACAAGTTACAGTGATGAAGATGAGTTTGCTTGTGTCAGGGTAGATGTAATCAGGCATGATAGTTCAGCCATGTGCTAGCTGAATGGGAACCGATCAGTCCTGAGGCAGGTGCACTGTTTCCTGCAGTCTCTCCATGGGAGTCCATAAAAGCTGCTGTCTCAGTCAAGGAGCTACGCTTTCTCTACTAGCTTTGCTAAATAACACTTAAGTGTGCATTTTCTATTTCTGCGGTTTTTTTGTAGCTGTGCAAGTGAGGAAAATAAACTTGGCACTCAGATTTTCATGGAATGATTTATAGCTTGGGCACCCCGTAGCATTCACACAATTCTTATCAGGAACATATCTAAATGTATTTTTTAAACGTTGCTTGTTGTGTACCTTTAGGGGCGGTGTTGGAACATTTAATATTTCACTGTTTTAGTAAGTTACATTACTACGCATTGCATTGTGGTAGCTGTAGAAACATATATATGATGGTACGTGGTTACCTACAGTCTGCTTTGCCAGAAGCTTACTTAATACTGTAATTTTAAAGACTTACAAACTTTTTCCAACGTGATTATGGACTTAGAAAAACAGTTATTATTAGAGAGACTCAAAATGTTACTTTTAATTTGTCTTTCTTCCTCCCCTCAATATTAGGAGTAAACCAACATGTTGCCTCTGTGTTCATCTTCAGTAGGCCGTGGCAGGAGGGGGCGTTAGACCTGCTTTTGTGCTATGCCAGTGTTTCTTCCTTTGACTTGGAGTTGTGTGGATGAAGGTTTCACACCTTATGCATCAAGTACACTTTGCTCAGGGGAAAAAATGAAGAGAGGATTATTGTATAATTGAAAATGTTATAAAAAGATGACAGAAGTCAAATGCCTTTTTTTAATTGCACACATTGCAAATCACTCTTTTTAAAACAATTGGATATTGCACTGTAGAAGACAGTGATACACTCTGTTGTGTGTGTGTAATGCATAAGATCAAAATTTGTTAACCATGCAAAAATTATTCTTTTTTCTCATGCACAAGTCTTGAAGTTTCCTCTTAGCGTTTTTTTTATTTCTTTTTTTTTTTTTTTTGAGCAAGCTTGGCGTTTCCCATACGGAAGACATCAGGAGTTATGTTGAGCTTACTGGTGTTGTGCACAAAAGGAGCGCACGTTCCTCAGCAGTCACTTTACCGAGATACCCTTGGTGCATGCTGTGCCCAGTGCTGTCTGCTTGCGGTAGAGCTCATTCAGCAAAGGCTGACTGGCAGCACTAACCCTTCTCCCCTGCAGCAGCCAGAGAGGAACGGAAGCCTCTGGATTGGTTTTTTGAAGATATTTCAACACTCATATGCATTTTGATTCCTGGGAACTTTGTTATGTAGCTGCTTCTTTGGAAATTGTGCTGCCTGTAAAAAGTCTAATAATTAGTTTGGTGTTTGCAGCCCCGACAAGCGTAAAGAGTGTGAGTGCATGAGTAATCTTTTTTTGGCAGGGATAAAAGGAGCTGATGATACATACACCTGCAGCACAAAGATGCTCTGTTTCTCATGGTGGGGGCAGCAAATCCAGCAGCCCAGGAAGAGACAGGCTGCATGTGTGTTCCTGTGCCTGCAGAGCACGACTGTATGTGGCCAGGTACACAGGTAAACTGGGACAGACAAAGCACTTGCACTCGCACCACCAGTAGAGCCTCATCCCGCTTTCCTGAGGGTGGAGGTCTGCTAGTCAACATGCATCTACATACTGGTACTGGCTGGCACCAGTCCCTCTTACCACCCAGCGTGCAGCCCTCACACCCAGCTCTGACTCCAGCTGCTGCACTCACAGCCCCGTATGCACACAGACACACAGTGAACAGAGCGTCTCTCACCCAGGAAAGAGTTAAAATGGCATTTAATAAAAATGGCACAGATTTTGCTGATCAAGGCCGGATAAGCTCACCAACCAGTAGAATGTTTATGTGTGACTGACTCTATTTATCCCCTGATTTCTCTTTTTTTCTCGTGCTTGTTCCTGCCAGAGATCCATCCCTTTCCCTGCCTTTGGTCCCATAATAAGTCTTGTGCAATCTTTTTCCCCCAGCATCGCGTAATGTGTCCCCCACTCTGGGCAGGAAACACTTTGGTCCCGTTGACTCATCTTGCTGGGTTTCACACCTGGATGAGGGGGCTGAGGCTGACCTGAGACAGCCCTGGGGCTGTGGGGTGGTCTGGACAGGGTGATCCTGAGTCTGAGTCTGTAGTTGAGGCTCCCCACTGCCCTTGTGCGTCTCCTTTGGGCTCATGGAGGTGGGCATTGAGTGGGCTGATGGCTCCAGTGATGAGCCTGGGAGCAGCTGGGGAGAGTATTACTTGGGCTCCTTTGTGTGTGCACAGGTGAGCTCTTTATCACAGAAACTATTTCTATTTAGTCTTGTGAGAGAGAAAACATGTCACAGAGAGTGAATTTAAGAGCACTGTTGGCCATGTTGTTATACAAAGGATGCTGAGAGAGGTTTTGCATGTGGAAAGATGTGTTTGCAGGGTCTGTAGCTGATGGTAGACATTGGTTACCTTAGAGTGGGAAAAAAACAGAGGAAGGAAAAAAAGGGTTAAAAAACCCCACCAAACTCCTTTGCCACTGCGGCCAGCAGGGGAGAGAAACAGTGTGGTCCCCAGACAAGCCTCCTCCTTGAGCACACTCTCCAGTGCAGTGGGTGCTGACAGTGATGATGGTTTTTCACCACATTTTCCCGTAGCATGATGCACTTCTCACCAGGATCCACTCAAAACCACTATTGCTTGCTTGTGTTCATGGTGGGACCAAAGCATCCTTGGGGTTGTATGATGACTGGTTTCTAAGCCTTCTATGTGTGTGTTACGGGGTAATGCTTATCTGCTCTGTTACTCAGTAGGTCTTGTTCTTCCTCTAAAACAAATTAAAAGTTACAAAACCAGGTTATGAAGAGAGTGGGGGAGAAGGGGTGATCTTTCCCCGATGGCAGTCGCTTCCCCTGAGGACCCCAGCTGGACAACATTCCTGGGGTTTGTACAGGATCCTCAGCACGACCACAAAAGGGGAAAACACTGTCAGCTTCAGAAAAAAACACTGCCGCAACAGGGAAGGGCTTCCCTAGGGGTTACGGAGCTGTTAGGGACAGGCAGGCCCCTGGTGTCACGAAGGTTAAGGCACTAATGGCACTGTGTAATAGGTATACAATACTTGCATCTTTAGGAAATACTCCTCTTCAGAACTTAAAATAGCTACTGATGAACTCAATTTCTCTAACGTATCTTTTGTTACATTTTGCAGCACTGCACTTTGGTGAAATACTGAGAAGGGGTGTTAGGTTTGCAAACAGTAGCTTACACCTGTTTTTTATTTCTACTAGTACCTTGCTGTTTCCACTTCCTAGCTAAAATCCAAATACACATTTCTGTAATTGTACTAGAAATGCTTCAAGGATCAAAATCGACTTTGACTTAACTGAAATTAACTGGTTAGTGGAAGACAAGAAAATTCACGTAGCTTGTTGAGCTGGTCTAACAAAAGCAGTTTAAGTTAATTTCTTCTGGTAGAACTTGGACTGCCTGCACCACGAGGTTTGTTCTTAGGACTTAACACCACATTTTTTCCTGCTGACTTCTCAGATGTAAGCAGAGATAATAGAACTAAGAAAATAATAAAGTGGGAAAAAAAAGAATAATTCCTTTTACAAAAGAACATTTTAGAAGAATGTGGATGAAAGTTAACAACTGCTGACTTGTTCATGTTTTCTCCAGGTCACAGTGCATCAACCAGATGAAAGAGTTAAAAGAACAATGTGAAGAAAGGATAGATGAGCTTACAAAAAAGGGTAGTGATGTAGCACAACTGAAAGAAAACAAAGACTCAGAAGATTCAAAGCAAAAGAGCCAGGTATGGTTTGGGTAATTTCTTAAAAATCTTTTTCTTTGTAATTCTTAAGGGATCTTCCACCTTTTTGCTATCACCAACTAGCACTAAACCATCTTATTAAGTTTTTCACTGCTTTCCTTCATGTTTATTGAATGTTTGTGATCTATGGGAAATGGGGTGATTCCAAGGACAGAACAGGCACAGGTCCTGCAGGAGACTCCAAATCGTGTCTCTGAGATGGGCAGAATTTGAGAGGTGATGCTGGGAGTGGTGTGCAGCCCATTAAAGAATATTTACATTGCTGAGCTTTGGCTCACATCTCCTTTTGACTTTGTTAAAGGACATAGTTGCTTTGTGTGTTGAAGATGTCTGTTAAAGATGAGGATAAATTGTGAGTCATGTCAGAGTAGCAGCAAGTCTTGAATATGATATTGTAGTATAAGGGTCTTGAGCCATCAGCTATGAATTTTCACAGAAACCCTAATGTCAGCCTTTTACTGTGGGAATGAGGGGAAGATCAAATGTCTTAGCTGTTTGCTTGATATTCCGAGTCAGAGAACCGTGAAGGGTGTTGCTGTATGTGACGTGAGAAGTTACTAGGGTAGGGCAAGTTTACTGCATAGGGTGGCTGTGTGCCAGCTGACTCTTTCTTCCTGGGGTACGGAGGGTAGGAGGAAACCCCGAGAAAAGGAAGTTTCAGGTCATTGTGTTGTCTTGGCATGTGTATTATTGATGCTTCTTCAGTGAAGCAGGATTTGCTCAGGGATAGAACTGGATTAGTTAAGCTTGATAGGCATGGCCCTGAAACACGCAATGAAGCTCTTGGGTGAGAAGGCAACTATTTTATTTCTATGTAAGGAAGCAGCCCTTTCTTCAGGACTACGAGCACCACTTACAGATATTACACCTTTTACATGGGATTGAAATGGGGCCTTTCCCCTATACCTGGGTGGCCAACTCTCATTGCAAAGGCAGTAGGGGTTCGGTGGTATATTGCCCTTTTCCCTTTGGCTAGGAAAAGGTTACTAGAAGAAACAATTTGATGACTTCAGAAGTGGAAAGGGTAAAGCGATGAGGACTGAAGCGGGGTTTTGCAAATAGCTGGAAGTGGGTGGGAGAAAACGGCTGAAACATCTGCCGCAAGATCCCTAGGTGTTCAGGTAATGGTTTCGGTTTGTGTCCGATCCTTCATGTAAAATGGTGTGAGAGAAAACTGCTGAAGTTTGTGACCTTTTATCCCAGGAACCTGCATTGTATGTCAGCTGTGTGATGAATGAAGCATAAGAGACAGGAAATGCTAGCCATCCCTTTAAAAGAAAAAATAGTGAAAGTTCTTGTTTGTCAATTTTTATCAACAGTGTCAAGTAAATACATAGTAATAATAGTAATAGTAAATGTATAGTAATAAGTAAATAAAAAGCCCATCATTTGAAGATTTGCTTGTCAAACAAATGTGTCTTGTTTAATGTCAAGATGTAAAATACTATTTGTAAAGTTGACGTGGCAAAGACCATACTAGAGAGGTGGTCAACTGCATTTCTTGTGTGGCTTTGCAACAGACTTTCGTTACAATCATTTGCACCAGATGCTTTTTTGTTTTGTTGTGTAGTTTGGTTTTTTTTTTTACCATTTCCAGTTTGGAAGGGAAGTCATCCCAGAAGGAACCTGAGGAGTTTGGCTGAAGCCCCTCTGCAGGATGATGTCAGTCTCCTGAAACAAGTCCCATAGCTGGAGGCAATCTTAACTCAAAGCAGGCAGTAGGTTAAGGAGGGCAGGTTATCTGTTCCCCTTTTAATCTAGGGATAGGATGGTCCCAGATGAGATAATGACTAATACAGCTACAGCCTAAATAAATTCTGTCTGCTTGTGTGTCCCAGTTATCTGTGACAGTGTTTTTTATAAGCTGTAAGACAGCTTACACCTGTCAAGCTGTAACCTTCTCAGTTGTTTGCTTGCCCAAGAATTGCAACTCTTTGCTTGTACAAAAGCTGAGTTATTTATCAGTAGTGACCCTGAGGAAATCTATATATGTTTTTAGCCAAAATAATTCTTGTTTGTAAGGTGTAGATGCTTAGGTAATGGAAAAGACAGAGTTAAAATAAAACAGACAAAGAAAATAGAGTGTTGGTTGATCAGTAGGTACACAGCTTTTCTTACAGCTCTGTATATTAAGGAATGATGTATACTTCTCAGTTGAGGAACATACATGTTCCAATTTCTGTCTTTTTATCCAACCTTTTCAACTTCAAAAATTTTCAGCATACACCCTTTTAATTTATTTGACACCACTATTAAAAATTACTGATCTAGAAATTTAAGATAATATAAGTTAAGGGCTTTTGCATGTTTAATAAAGAGGTAATTTCTTGCTCTTAAGTGCAGACTCAGTGTTTGTACAGAATTCATGCCCAGCATAAAGTGAAAAATGGTCTTATGTTCAGTTTCTGATGATTTCTACTGTAGAGAGTGACCTCAAGAGGCTGAATTATTTATAAAACAGAAACACTTCTAAATACAGCATTTTTGTTTCAATGACTGAACGAAGACGGAGTTATTCTGAATATCTTTACTGCAATAACCAAATATACTGTGGTAATACTTGCTTCTCAAGCTTTCATAAGAGTTGATGCAGTATTACTTATTGTTGGTGTTGGATTTCATGGCGTTGACCCAACAAGGTCTTTAGTTCTGCCTGGCTTTGACTGAGCTTAAATGTTTTCAAAACAGCCAAGTAATCATATCCTACAAATCCTCTGTGACCTTGGCCTCTTGCTTATTTATGCACTTCTCTGCAGATGTTTTTCCAAATGACTCTATGAACACTTGACAACCTAGTGTTTTATTGACCTGCTTAGAACAACAGGTAGCTACAGTCTTACCGACAATCATAACAGAAAACTTCCTTTTGACTGTATGACTTTCTGTACCATCAGGTTGCCTACTGATTTGTATAGTACCAAGTATAAAAAAAGCTCTATATCTCTAAATGTCTGTATGCTTGTTATTTCTCTTGTGTCTTTTGATTTTCTTCAAAGAAAACAAAACCCCAACAAAAAATCCCCATAGAACAAACGGTTTTATAATACTGTACATTTTGGCAGCAAAGCTGGTATAGTGCAGCATGGGCTCCAGGTACATTCCATGTTTGGTGTTTGTGTGAACTGAATTGACACAGCTCTCAGCCAATTAAATGCTAATATGAGTAAAAGTTGTACATAGAATTTTAATTGCTAAATTGGAAGATCTTCATGGTGGTGTGCATCTTAGCCATTGATCTTTAAGCAGGTTAAATGCTGAGAGCAGTCTAGTACCAGTAAGCTCCATCATGTTAAACAGATACCGTTCTCTAGTTAGTTGGCTTATGTTTCTCTTCTCTTAATCCTGCATTCAGCATTGTTTTAGACCAGTTCTGTACAGGCTTGCTTAATTAAACTTGGTTTACCTGTCCCTGTAGATTACTAACAGTAGTTAACAACATCCAGTTTTTTGCTCTTCTGACCCTGACACAGTAGCAGGGCAACAGTGGAGAAATGTGTGGGTTACAGTTCTGTGACCCTCAGAGAAAAACAGGTAGCGGTTCTTGTGAAACACTAACCAAGAACAGTAACCTTATCATTGATTGCAATTAGATTAAAGAAGGTGTGTTAAATTCTCCTGATGTGTTGTGCCGTAAAATAGAAACATCACTCCATGTTCAAGATTGTACGGTACTTCCATCACCAATAAAAATTTCAGTCCAAATATTTCTGAGGGTATGAGGACTTCTTTGCCCTTATGGAATTCTTTCCTAACTTCCACTTCCCTTTCCAAATCCAGCAGTAGTTATATAGACCAGTGCTTATCGGCGTACATTCACTTTATAGGTCAATATTCAACTGCCAGCCGTGAAGCAAACCGAGTTCAAGCAAGCTGACTTGGAACAGCAGAAATACAAAGAAGATGTACCTAAAGCAGTACCTACAGAAAAAAAGACAGACCCACTGCAGGCTAAAGGTGAGATGGAAATCAGTCTTACTAGCAACTGGTGAAGAATGTTTGTAATTTAACTGAACATTTGTAAAACATTTATTGTACACAAGATTAAGATCGGAAAAGTGACACCAGTAGACTGAACTTTATTAAATTTTTCAGCTGTGGAGAGGTATGATTACTAGCATTTCTACTGGTTCAGTTCTGTTGTAATTGACATTTTGCATGTAAAGGAAAATAGGAATATTTACAGTTATGGGGTCGTATTCCTCATTTAATATGGAGAAAATACCCTGCTATTGGAAGCAATGTTTTTCAAGCATGTTTAAAATTTTCTTTCTTAGTAAGTTTGATACATGTAGCCTGCTACCCCTCCCTACGGAATATCTGAAAGTTAGGCTTTAAACAAACACACATCCATGCTTCCCAAGTGTTGTCACTGAGCAAAATGCAATGTAGGAGATCGGATTAGTTAACCTAATGGTTGCTTTTGGCTCTAAACTCTCATAAACTATTAATTTGAATGGATGTATCCTTGTGTGTCAGTCTTGTGTAGTACTGTGTGTGATAGAAATCAAATTTCCTATTTAATAATTCTTACATGTTATCTTAAATTACAATCTTGGGAGCGTACAAGTAATTTTAGAAAGCTATCAATTGAAGACAACATCTATATATAGTTTATTCAGGCAAATTTTATCGTGATTTTTTTTTTTTTTAGTTAAAAATACAGATACACAAGAAAAATGATATGGTAACGTCTGCTAAAAGTAATATCCCTCCTGCACATCCTCTTCATACTTAAAAATAAGAAAAGCCTTGACTTACTTGCAAATCTGTGACTGCTTTGTCCTGAGCTACTTTTGAACACCGCATCAGTTTTATTGTTAGTAGCGAAATGTGACACACAAACCTGATGCTTATATAAGACACTGCATTTTTTATTTCAACTGCTCTGTTTCACCTGCCCAATTTATTAACTGCCCATACCAAAATTCTAAGTAGGTAGAAGTGTGATCTGTTGACAGTGAACAATGTCTCATCCTTCAGCTGTTCCCAGTAGGAAAAATGTGTTGTCGTCTTTTTATCTTGGGAACTGTTGCGGCTGAAAGATATTCTTTCAGAGGAAAAGCAAGAATTGAATAAGAAAGATAAACCAGTACTTCTTAAAGGTTTTTAATGTGTGCCACCACTGAAAGGCATTAGGTTTTTTACTCGGAATCGTTTTTATTGTTTACAGAAAGAATAAACGACCTAGCTGACATCAGAAAACAGGAGCCTAAGGCAGAAGAGGAGCAGCTTTCTAATCAACTGAAAAACCCACAGGATTCACTCAAGGCTGCAGCAGGTCATAAGGAGATGCTGCCCGAGTCAGAGAAGGATCTGAATCCATCTGAAGATGAAAAACAAGTAGCTGGGCAAGATGCGTTACAGCCAGCAGCAGAGCAGGCTGAGAGTGAGGAAGTTGAGAGGGAGCAGCTCGTAAATTATGATGCTAAGCAGGATGACTCGCCCCCCAGAAGAGCTGGTTGGTAGCATGTCATGTATTGTTAAGAACAGTAACAAAATGAAAATGTGGAATAGGGCATGATTTCTGCAACAGTGGTGGCAGCTGCCCAGACTTAGTTATAAGGTTTCATAAAGGTTAGTGCGAAATGTAAAAGGTGAGTCAGTTCCCAGCAGTCTTCTACAGTCCATGGGTAAAGATGGAGGCTTCTGTTTGTGCAACATGGAGCTACCAGGCTGAATTCTTCCGCATCCCCATAGCAGCCTTCCTCTCTCTCTTTCCATTGGCTGTACAAGGCAGTTGGGGAAATTAGCCCCGAAACTTTCTGCTCATGAACCTTTATAAGAATATGATGCATTTGAAAAGGATGAGATGTTAACCATCCAAAACATTGGTAAATAGAGAGATACTACATATTGATGTTTTGCAGATAGTCTTTTTACAGTGTCAGTGTGCAAATGCTAGTTATCCCTATTTCAAAATAAGCTAGCATGAATAAAACTCAACCTAAGACTTCAGGTATCTAAAATTTATTATTGTGAGTCTGCAAAACTGCAGATCAGATGTTGCAAGGGTGCCTGTTTCTGGCACCTGGCCACGTGTGACCCTGAACTGCATGTCTCCATGGCACCAAGCAGCAGAGTATTGATGCTGTGCCTAAATTTGACCACAATCTAGACATCCTTCTGTGTGTCTTGAGGAAGTTGGTCTCGGGTGGGCCCGGTAGCCCATAGTAGTCAAGAGGAAGCCTTATGGCAGTCAGACCAGGCATTGATACCCACAAAAAAATGCTGTTAATGCTTTTCTAGTAAATGCATTGATAGAATCATGAGTAATGATGTTAACACTGTTGGTAACTTGGCAGGGATAAATAATCTCATCTGCATTGATAAAATAATATTTTTCTAACTACTCCAAAAAGATGCTGGCCGGAGCAGGCTATCGCCCAGAGAGATATGAATATGTTATCTTAACGGCTTCCATTTTAATGGAAATGAATACGCAGATGTAGCCTGTGAAAGGTCAGAGTTTCTTGGAGCTAGAAAGACTAGCAGGATGTTCTTCAGGCTTGATTGTTCAACAAAAGTAGCATACCTTACCACCTAGGTTTCTTACAGCCAAAGGAGCCTACGGTAGAAAAAAAATTCTTCTGCATTCTGAGTATCCTCTCTCCGTCAATAACAGCTTCTTTTAAAAGTTTGAGACTGTTAGGTCTGTGGCTGTAAAAATCTGTTTGATGTGGTGGTCTGAACACAGACAACATGAGGCCAGAAATTTTCAAGCCTGTTTCTAAGCCAGCTACTAATTACAGGGCTTGGCTTAAGAACATTCAGAACCAGCGACTCTCATCTCTCTTGAGTGGGGTGTGCTTACACCTCTATGCTGTTACATTTTTTTCTGGCTGGTTAACTGAAAAATAAAGATAGTAGTTTGGTAATCAGAAATAATTTTTCCATTTGCTTCTGAGCTTTTTGTATCAAGAGCTCTTTATCTATTTCTTTATATAAAGAAATCATAAGACATAAGAAATAAAAGTTGTTTTAGATAAATGATTGAGTGAAGAAAATCTTCTATAGAAAAGCACTTTTGTGTCAAGTTAGCACACAAAATACTCTTTTGTTGTTTAAATGCTATATTCACAGCTCTAGTTTGGTGGACAAACTACAAGAGGGGAAGCTGAGATACATTTTAGCGCTGGTGGCAATACATTTAAAGCAACACTTTTAGTCAAGCTTTTAGCCTTGGTTTCAGGTTTTACTCTTCCTTAGGCTGTCCTTTAATGTATTGTGAAATTGTTTAATGCTTTTCCTTTCTGTCCATCTGAGTGCTGGCTGAATTTTATTAACACTTTCCGAATCCCAAAAGATCCTGTCTTTTATCTCTTTAGAAAAGATATACAGCAAAGGCTAGCTCTAAAATTTAACACCTCAAAAGCAATTCATTCAGCAGCAAAGTAAATTCTGTGGAAGATCTGTTTCTTGTGCAGATGACCTTATGGTATAGCATAAAACTAATTAATTTTTATGGTTTTTACAGACAAACAGGAACATGAAGCACTGAACCAGGACAAGGATGTTGATTACAATGTAGATGAGAATGAAGCTGAATCAGAAACGGACAAGCAAGCAGCACTTGCAGGGATTGAAAATGGTAAAAAAGAAGCGTTTTACTCTAAAAGTACCACACGCTGAAAATTTTTAAAATTATATTTTGAATGGTATCCTGTAACAATATAGCTAGCTAATTTCTGTCTGTCTTTTGATCTTTCCCTCATGTTGACAGTGTGACCTATTTTCTGTATAGCGTCACTGAAGCTACTGGTTAACGTGGTGGGGGAGGGACTGCATCTGTAGCCTTACTATACTATACAGTACTTAACAGTACTTTCAGAATTTCTTCTGCTGTGTTCTGTTGTTTTCTAAATTAAGAACTATCACTTCAGCTTCTTAAGGAGATTTCTGTACCTTTTTCTTTTTTCCTAATTAGTTCAAAACCCTGAAGATCTGAAGAACCACTTACCTGAGCAAGGTGAAGATCGACAGAGGTTGTGAACAAAGGAGGTTCATGGTGCAACTTGTTCACCTCTTCATATAAATGCAGCAATGAGAGCAAAGCGATCTGAGAACGTTTCAATTGTCTTCTCAAGGCTTCAGTAAAGGCCCAAATGAAGTAGTATTTTCTTGTGAAGTTTTAGTACTGTTTCAGTGGTGAAAAAAGTAATCTTAAATCTCGGGAGGCTTGTTTTAAAGCAGCTTGACCTCTGCAATGACTCCTTCCTTCCCGTCAATTACAAAAATGAAACCAACTAGCAGTTAAGTGTAGTAACTTTGAAGTCAGCTAACTCTTACAGTGATACTACGGTAACAGTATGTGTGGATTGCTGGTAGATGACAAAGAAAGAGTCCTCTGCCAAGGATGGAACTCTCCCCTGAGCAGTGCAGTGAGAAATCCCCAGCCGAGTTCTAAGAGGAACTTAAGAGGAGTTAACTTAACCTTGACGAAACATGGGAAGGGTGAAGAATGGCCCATGCTGCAGTCTACCCATGTGCCTAGCAGAGATCGACTCAGAAAGCATGATTTTTAGTCCTCAGATATTATGCAGTGTGATATATTTTTCTGTGCCTCCTAAATGAAGTGGCCAACTTAACCAGGCTGACACACTGTCCTCGTTGTGTTCTTAGCTTTTAAGTTAAAAAAAAAAATACAGGATCCTGACAATACTGTCTTTTCATTAAGAGATTAGCAGGAAGATTTTTCTGAAAGCTTTGTTGGACTCCTGTTCAGAAGATGAGCATGACAGTATGGTTGAGTTACCACTAACTTGCACAAGTTATGAGTGTAAACATTCAAACTCCTGAACTTTTCATGACAGAAGCCATCTGTAATGGCTACGAAGTGCTACAGCTTCCCTGTTCCACTGTCTTCTGCTGAGAAGTAGAAAGGCAAATGCTTGCTGTGTAGAACAGCAATCATCTCATCTGTTCAAAGTGACTAATCTTCTCCGCCAGACAGTAAACCAGACTATGCATTTACCAGGCATCTCAGTGTCTCCCACAGGTGAAGCTGTAGTTGTTGTGAAATCTTGTTATGCACAATGTATCATGTTGTTAATATTCTGTAGTCTTTGTCTTTTCTGTAACTTGTTGAATGCAAACTAGAAACTAGTTTACTTGCAATAACCTAGAAATATCCTCTACTACCACCAAAGCACCCTTAAGTGCAGTCCAGTCTGCATTGTGTGGCCAGCTGTTCATAAGAAGGTATTGGTGACACCTGTGCTTGGAGCAGTCTTTGTGAACATGAACCAACCTCTCTCAAGACAGCATGGGAGCAGACAGACATGACTAACTTCCCAACCAGCAATTCCATTTAAGAAAGTACAAATTTGTCTTGGCTTTCTCTTAGCACATTTCATTTTGTAGCTACTTTTGTGGTATTTCATTCCTCAGTGTACTAGTTTACAACTCCTGTAACTTAAGACGACATAAATATGCATGTGGATGGTTGGTTCTTTTGTGTGTGAAGAGAGTACTAGTTGTCACTGAGTGACAGGCAGAGCTCAAGTCAAATGGTGCCTATTAAGCCTAAATATATAAACAGTTCACTGATACACTTCCATATGCAACTTGAACTCTTCTGAGAAAAGCACTGACTTCCATTACTGAGTTCTTGGTTACTCTTTTTTTCACCGTTTATGTGAAATCAAAGTTAGCATCAAAATTTTACCCATATTCTGAGTTAAAGGAGCATTTTCTTAGGACTTAATCTGTAAACAGTTATATAGCTGAGATTCAGTCAGTCCAGAATTTAATAGTGGTTGTTAAAGAGTACAGTGAAACACGATATTCAAGTTGAATGAACAGCTTTAACTTGATACTGGTAAAATCCCAAACAACAGAATCCTTAAGGTAATTAATATGTTGCCAGACTTCTGTTTTGGCTGTATTTCTGTAAAGGACACAAACCTGAGTGGGTTCTCGCTAGCCAGGCAGATGTTGTCCTCTCCATACACAAGACCACCTTTATATGAAGTACACTTGTTACACCTCTGACAGTACAGGCTCTGAAAACCTGCATAAGAGCAATCTGCAAAAGCATGAAGGAATACAATAACTCTCAATGGCTTCAAGTACTACATGAATATAACAAGTGGTAGATTTCTAGTAGACAATGGGCCTGTATGATTACTATAGAACTTTAAAGGACTTTTAGTTGAACAAAACAAGAGATTCAGTTGGAACTGTGGTTTACATATTGTCTATCACTAAAATTTTTAGTTGTGAGGCATGAAAGCTTTTTTGCTGTTATCATTTTGGGGTTAAATTAACTTTTCCTTGATTTTTTTTTTAATACTAAGCCTGATGCAGTTTAGATAGATAAGCATTTTCAAATAAAAGTAATCATCTTCTCTACTGTGTATTCACCTTAACTCTGTACAGTTCATCCACTTCTAATGCTAATGAAAATGTGAAAAGCCATCATTCCTGTTTTCTTAGTTCTATAAATCATGTTGAACTTTGTTTCCCTTTTACATGCTGCTTCCTTTGGCGAAGTCCTGAAGACCGTACTTCAGCTGCTGTCACATAGCTCAAGGGCACAAGGTGGCAGCAAAAGCCACATGAACTCTCAGTGCCTTGCACTAGAACCAGTTTGCCATCTTTACAACTACATTGTCCAGGATTTTCATTCCTTTAGCAATGATACAGAAGCATTCAAGTATATTAATCATGACTGATTGATAAACCAATACGTAGAGTGGTATGCAACCTCCTTAACAGAGAAATTGGGAAAAGCATGTCTACAGAGCAGTACACTCCTGCTTATTTTAAGAAGCTGCAAATTGCTGACAGACAAAGTGGGTGTTCCACTGCAAAGTTTCTTCATTGTTTTCCAGCTCTAGCTGAGCAGTGCTGCTGCTTAGGTGATGGGAGTGGAAGTGGTATTACTGCACAGTACAACTCTGTGTTAGGGGAAACACAGGTAGACACGAAACTCTATGACATCATTATTTTTATTCAGTCCCAAGTCCCAAAGCACAATTTTCTCTCAGAGCTCATTCAGAAAAATTAACTTACGATTAAAACTGTAATTAATTAAGGTATAACATTCTTCAACAATACAGTAAATTGATTAAAAACAGCTTCACCAGAAAACTTTATATAAACCACTTTAAAACAGCAGTTCTCATTCATATCACATAAACAAGGCAGACTATAGATATTCTATGTAACAGTATTTTTATCCTGGAGCTCCCTCTCAGTCTTGATATGGCACTAGATACTCCACACCTATGTATCAGATATTCAGGTTAGGATTCGGGTATCTTAACAATAATCTCTTGTATTTCAAACAAGCTTCACAACTGGAAAATATTTATGAGGGGAGAAGTCAAATTCTGGAGGAACCTACAAAGAAAAGATTTAAACCATTACACATCAGTACTACTGAATAGCCAAAATACCCTGCAGACAGAAGAAAAACTTTTAAACGTCAAAAGATTGGGAAAAAAAAAAAAATCCTAGCTCTTTAAATTAATACCTGAAAAACATTTCAACCCAGTTCCAGATATGCCAATCATTCTCCAGTAGTGATGGGCACAAGGCTGTAGAGTGCTGGTATGCCCCTTCGGCAGGAAGCCTGAAGGCCCCTCTCCCTCCGGCCCAGCTGACCCACTCATCCCAACAGCCATCACTCTCCCTACTGTGTTCACACAAGCTGCTGATACGCTGCTAACAATTACTTCTTCCTGCTCTTGAAGAATACCTACCCATATTTGTACGTGTCATCCCACATGCACTTCCCAATTTTTTTTCCAAAACATTTGGAAATGAGAGTTTTCCATATTTAAATAATTACAACAATTTGCAAGGGAAAAAATGGATTGTTACTTTCCCAATTCTTTGAAGAGTTAGAGAAACTATGCCTGAATCTGCTCATTCAGCTGTAAGAGACTTGTGGTAGCACAGGGTGTAATACTGCATTTCATATCCAATTCAACTGGCATTTTCTTACCTTAGAGTCTTTTTTGTGGCCTCCTGCCAGCAGCTTCATGACGACAATATTGGGTTTAGCAACTTTTAGAATTCGATTGACCTAAACACAAAACAGCAAGAAATTTTCAAGTGAAAGCATTTGACCTCAAAATTATTTCAAAGATAACACTCAAATGTTTACATACACTAGCAATACAGCAGTCCTCTTACAGTATCCGTTTAACAGAAATCAGGCTGTTTTGGATTTGAAGTAATAACAGATGATAATTAATGACATTTAATGAAGGGAGCACTTATTTTAATAGTTACCTTTTTTATTCAACAGAGCATAGAAACCACTGTTCTCCATGCTTATGTTGAAAGAGTTCTGAGACACCCCTCCAAATAAAGGTTTAGACAGACTCTAGGCATCTACCACCAACACCGTGACACGATGAGAAGGGGAAAATCAAGTATCAAACCGGTGTCTTTTTACATGGAAGTGCTCTGGGCACACTCAAACTACATCTAACTACCCTGGTTAGCCTCAATCATACAGCTCATGTGTAAGTACATGAGATCCAGTGAACAGGCAGGGATTCCTAAATTCTCAGGAGGATCTAATTCCACAACTGTTATTAACCCACTCGGATGTGACAGAATAAGTATCCTCCTTACTCCAAAATACAGTCACGGACACTTAGGCTATGGACAAGGAGGCAGAAATTCCTACCCATTTACAGTCCAGTGCTGAGAAAGCTGCTGTAGGAAACAAGTGCCAGACTCAATCCTCTTTTCAGCCTGGTGACATTCAAACCTATTTCTCCCACCCCTCAGGACTACACCTGAATTACCAGATTCCAGGAAAGTGAAGCAGGCATGTGTCACCTCCTTGTTAAAACAGATGTGCTTTTAGAATGGGGCTAGAAGGCAACGTGCAAGAAGGAACTAAATTGCTCTCTAGCATCTAAGATACTCAGCAGGGAGAGGTTTTGAAACAGAGAGCACAACCCTGACTATGTTACCTAATCTACTGAAACAGACCACTGTGTCAGATGCCAGGACACTCCTCTGTCCACTCCTTTCTCAAAGCACTCAGCTTTGCTCAGCATTTTGACAAAGTACACTTTGGATCTCAAGCACACCCAGCTGAAAACAAACACTCTATTATGAGCAAGTACTCCTTTTTTCAGTGTTTCAGTCTTACCTCGTAGTCTGGATTAGGAATATTCTCAAGAATCATTTTAGCCTGCTGGAAGTGCTTGCTAGCTGCCATGTAGAGATCCGATGACTGAGGAGGCGGGCTGTACTTATTTAAATCAGACATCTCCTAGCGTGTTACAGAAATATATAAATATATATTAAAATCAGTTGCCAACAAATCACATTTTTATCACCTTAAATGAAAACAAATTACTGTATTCAAGAAAAAGTTATTCTTAAAATATTATTTAGTTGACATAAACACTGAAGTTGAAAACTTTTATTTAGAATGGCAAATACCAAGCAGCAACACAGTGCCACAAAGTGCAATAAACTTCTCGTACTCCTTATAAAACATAATCACTCTCCTGAACAACATGTCATTCATTTGCTATCATAGTGCCATGCAGCAAGGTGCGAAATTACAGGAAAAAATAGGAGGAAAGAAAAAGTATTTGGTAATGTTTACTCAAATAAAGTTCACAGCAAGGGAGATACTGAAACTCTTCAAAACTTCATTGTACATAATTCTGATGCTTCCAAATCTTATTTTTTTTTATTAGGGATAAAAAAACCTTCAGTGACAAGTAGGAAGCCATTACAGTCTTAATTTCTACTACATCCGTTCATAACACTAAAGTAGGGAGAGTGACTGGCATACAAAATAGTACAGTTGCAGTTCAGTTTTTTTTTCCACACTTGGCTAGACAAAGACACAGCTGATGTGATCTGTAATGCTGCTTCGGGGAGAAGACTGGAAAAGACAAGCCTCCACTGGTCCCTTCCAACCAACACTTCTGTGATTTCACACTCAAAATTACTTTTGTTTCATTCTCCTGTTTGCTTGCTGCAGTAATAAAAACATGCTGCTATATAAACCACAGACAAGAAGTCTGTCAACAGACTTTCAAGAGATTTAATTTTCATGCAAACCAACACAAGCACCTCAAACTGCCACATCAGACCAATTTTTAAACATCTCAGAGTCTGATTTTAGTAAGAATTCAAAGCAAAATATTTTCCTTGCACACAACTAAAGCTAGAACTCCTTGCAATTTTAACTTACACTTCAATATGAACTTTGAGATACCAAAGGCTCTTTTTACAACAACAACAATATCTAAAGCAGGTGAGCAAATGACTCACAAAAGCACGAGCGACATCCTGTTTTAAGATTACTTACTTTAAACTGCAAGTAGTGCACTGGGGGTGGTGTGATAACGCTGTTGAATGGAGCAAACCTGTGCTCGTATCGAACTTGTTCGCTATCCAGTTCAAACTTGGGTTTTCTCACTTTGCCATCCATGTCAAATGCGATCATTGTCTAAAAAGGAAAGGGAAAATACGGTGAAAACTGTTAGCTTTATGTCACATTTTGCTTTAAGCAAGATGAAAGTTACGATTTAGCTATTAATGGAAGGATAGAAAAATAGAAGAGAATTAACCATATCACATTATGAACTTGAACTTGATTTCCAGTCCCACTAAAAACAAAGGCGGCATGCCATGTATGCTTGATTCCTTTTACAAAAAAACTGAAGCCATTGTTCAGGAAGCACAAATAAATTACCTTGTACATCCCGGCACACATATTTTGGTACGCTTGACTCATGGTGATCTCTCTGCTGAGAGGGCGAACTGCAAATTTCACATAAAATTTTTTTTATTCAACGTAAGTACACATATTAATTTCAGATCAAAACAGTTCTTTCAAATTTTAAGAAAGTGACATAATTCTCAGTTATATTTTAAAATAATGGAAGAAAACTGAAGCATAAAAAGCATGGACATGCACTTCTGATCACACAAATATCTCAAGACATACTTAACAGCTGCATGAGTACCATACTGCCACCAGTGAAATAAAGTGATCCACACAGTCAACGGTATTAGCATGCCACTACACGACACTAAACAATAGTCTAGAATTGTTTCTCTCTAGGGAGAACACACCACTCAATTACAGCTGAGTGGCCTGTTTGCTACGTTCATGGATTTTTTAAAACTTTTAAGACGACAAGGTTAAAGCATTTTTATTCTAGTAAGAAAGATAATACCCCTTTAACCTCCCCTTTAGCTTCCAGTACTTAACCGCTGCCAAACTGCCCCACACTTGGCACCTTTTTAAAAAGTATAAAACACAGTAGTAATTTTCTGTATTTCTAAAGACAAGGGAACTGAGTTGATATGACCTTGAGCTGTTCATACCTAATTGTCTGTTTCCCTTGAAAAGACCACGAGGATAAACACACAAAAAAGATGACCCAGCGACGAATGAAAACGCCATGCAGAAGCTCGCTTATTTGCAACGTTAATGCTGAAGTAACTCCAACATACCACAACCATAGTAGCCACTCAGGCATGGCAAATCTGTATCAAATGCTATTTAGACACTGGTTTTGGATGCCTTTTTGGTAGCAGGCTTACAGTTCTGACCACAGAATCAGACTGCTATGATGTAAGAAGGGAAATTCTCGTTTTCTCTCGTACATATACCCCAGAGAAAGAATGAGTTTCTCAGGTGGCTTTTGCACAATAGTACTACCACTGAATTGAAAAGGAGTAACTCATCATTGTAAAATTAAGAAACATGCTTGAACAATTTCTGAACCCAAAGAGAAATTACAGAAATCCACTGAAAGTTTAGTCTTTGAATCTACCTACAGCCACAAAAAACAATTCTGCAGGAATTACAGACTGTAGAAAAGTAGTATTTTTCAAAGGTAATTGCTCTGGACCTGTTAATTACATCTCACAGGATCCAACACTTAACACAACTGCTGAAGCTGTGAATATAAAGGAGTTCGGGTTTTCCTGAAAGACGTATTTAAAAGTAAGCAAGTAAATGGGAAATTCATACACAGCGACTGACTTTAGTTAAGTTTTATATTCGGCCTTCATAAACTGCTCACATCAGTGTTGACTCCATAAATTTTGAATTTAGTTCTACATAGCTGCAAAAGGGGAAAAAAAAAAAGTCTGAGTTACACTCTACACCTAGATACCTTTTTTCTTTTTCTTTGTTTTCTTACTACTACGGCCTTTCTGTTGTTCCTCCATTATTCTTTCCTCCGCCATTTGAGAGCTGTCAGCGCGGCTCAGTGTTGACATCAACCAGGCATAGAGGAACTCTGATAGATACCTACAGTAAAAACAGTATGTAGGTGTTACAAACTGCAGTGGAAAACATATTCATAATGCACACATCCTCACCAAATGCCAAGCCATTTACTCAAAGAACTGATAGTAAAGGACAACTTTTAGGGCAGTTAAAATTTTTCGCTTTGCATGGCTGAAATCAACACGTAAGTCTGTTCTGATTTTGTTTGGTTTTCTTTTAAACAAGACTCTATATAGATTCAACCATAGGTGCATGCTTCTTATATGTTTACTAAGTCTAAGCTTATTGTTTCAAAATACTTAGAAGAACAAATTTTTCTAGAAGTCTTCCTTCCTCCAACAAATAAAGCATTTTTTAAAAAGATACTACTGTAATATCTTTTCTATTTTTGTCCGGAATTACTATTTTGAGGAACAAGGTTATTACTGATTTGTTTCAAGCATTAAAAAAAGCCAAGAATTATTAAATAAAAGGGCCAAGCCCACAGGAACATGAAATACACATGCAATTCCTGAAGATTTAAGAGAGATCTCTAAGAATCCTTTAAGAGCGGTTTCTTAGTACGTGGAAGCAGGTCCAATAAATCTCTTGACTGACTTGAAATCAGAAGGAGTAGGGGAAAAAAGAGAATAGAAATTACAGATCTGGAGGGCATGAAGAAATAATACTTCGTAAGTCATAATTCAGAAGAATAATTACTGAGAAATATAATGAGTTTCATTTCCACATTTCCCCTCAGAAATTTCCTCTCTTTTTTGTCCTTCACTTACAGTAAGGAGATAAAGCAGTTGACATGACAGTTCCAATTAAGAGTGATTTTGTTAAAATGGTGGGGGGAAATATGGGCAGGTAAAAAATACCATCTTACAGAAAACCTGGTACTACTTACTGAAGTATTACTTAAAGAATATTGCTATCTTTTGGTAACTATCTGGAGTATTAGTTTTCTCTTTTAATGTTTAAATCCACTAATGAAACAGCATAGAAACAAAATTAGATGCGCGGGAGTTCAAGTCATTTGAAGCAGTCTAATCTCTCAGAAAGAAGGCTTACAGCTTACCTAATAACAGTTTATCGGTAGCTTTACAGAAAACAAAACAAAACACTGAAGTACAGAAGCACTTTAACACAGGAAGGTTCAACATAAACTTGTTACTGCTGAATCAAAACCAAATAATCTAAAATAATTTATCTTTCGGACCAAGCCATCAACTATAAAAATAATTAGTGTGAATGGAAGCAGAAAAATAAAAAGTGTTTTGACTCCCAGAATGAGATGTTATTTTTACCTAGTCAACTTTCAGATTACAGTCACAACTTAAACTCTGAAGATCTTTTTAAAAATACTAGAGATCAACAAGACCATTGATCTTGGTACTACAAAGACAGAAAAGAATAAAGAAAATTGCTCTCCTCCTGCATTCTCTTGTCTGCCAACATCGACATATTTTTCTGTCATTGTCATTAGAAGACACTGTTTTAAAATGCTAAATAGAGAGCAAATTACTACTTCAGAAAAAAAGTACACTGTTTAGTAGGTCTAGAAAAGAGACCAACAGATATTTTTTTTCTACACTTTTCATATTATGAATAGCTAAATTAAATGCTGCGTGGAGCAAGCCTGAGATTAAGAAGTCCCTCCTTTAACTATTTTCAGAACTATAGCTCTGTAGGAGCACTCCTCCTCCTCCAACAGTTGTCAATAAAGCATTCTCTTACCAATATATGTAGTAATATTCATGCATACTGTAAAGTTCCAACTCAAAGCCGCTCAGAAGATACTGTATCATAATACGAAGGTTATGATATAGGACCCAGGTGCCCAAGCAAGCCAAATGTTGCCTTTGTGGTTCCTGCTTCAGTAACATACTATGAAGGGCTGCATCTACTTTCTCTGCCTATGGAAAGAGAGAGCAAAATAACAGACAGGGAAGGAAGAATATTTGACCACAACAACACGCAAGCTCTGCCAGAAATAAAGTCTTAACAAAATCTTAACCCAAAATACAAATTGGGTCAGCAGAGCCATGCTCCAGATTAAAAGACGGAAAAATGTTTTTACAGATGTTGCCAGCTTTGTAGTCTAGAACTGTCTGAAATCTGAAAAGTTATTAACTGTAAATAAATCCTGCTGCATAGAGGAGAAAAAAAAATCTATACAGTAATACAGAAATAACATCAGGGTTTTTTTTTAATTTAGAATTTTAAAAAGTATTTATACATAGACTGTTAGCAGTCACATAAGCATGAAAACTCAGAATCGATTACAAGCTGTTATGTTTCGTCATATTGGCAATAATTACTTTTAAAAAAAACCTACACAAGAAAACCCAAAAAAGCCAAACTAGCTGCACTGAAAACTTACATTTGTAAGATTAGCATGCAAGAAATACACTGTAGCCCACCAGAGAAACTAAAATACTGCTACGACCAATTCAGCCTTAAAAAGTAATTGTATGGAAGACATGAAGTCTCCCACAGTTGGAATATTATCAGTAGTCCTGAACAAATCAATCCATATAACCTGTTACAAAATGAAACAACAGTGTGCCTCAGCCACAGTACTGCAACAAACTCCTAACCAAACCACCTTGAGAGAAGCTGGAGCACACAAAAATTCCCCTTTAAGTTCCTCCACTGTTCTCCTTAGCATGCACACCTTGGAAAATTATTTTATTACTTCCTGCCTCTCTCTGATGAAGAAATGCATTTGCAGCCAGTGAAAACAAACCTTTCCCTGTCATCTTTCACTCCCCATTATTGAGAAATGTTCAAAATCAGTTGGAGCACATATTTTAAGGAGTTATTATTTGATTTACATGTATTTCTAAAACAGTTACAAAATTTTGCCGTTTACACCTTGCATAGCTATAATGCTGAACTTTCAAAGGTGTCGTGTAAACATGTTTTAACCACACAATGGAATTACCATTTAATTACAGACATCACTGCAGGTTTCCCTGAAGTCTACTTATTGGACAAAGTTAATCTTCAAAAACGTTAATACCTTTTTGTTCAACAGATCTAACCGAAAGTCTCTGGATGCATCCTACAGAACTAGGGCTGCATTTGAGGAATTCTTGTCCTAAAGATTTTAGGACAAACACAGGAGTTGCGTCATTCGTACAGAATCTAATACCACGTGCTCCACCCTGGCAGTATACTATACCTCATCCTGGAGGGTGGCAAATTCCTCAAGAATGTGACCCAATTTATCTCTCTGACGAGCTCTATTGTGTCCATGGATTTGAATCAGACTACAGAATGGCTGAAAGAAACAAAGTATAGTTTTAACTTTTCAACACAAATTCGAAACTGCAGGAGGAGCACTATATATAAAACTAGACACCTGTTATATACATCTATATTAGGAAATGGGATCCTTAAGGATTCCTACAGAGTGCAAGTTAGCAGGCAAGCAAGCTCTCTGGAGTGATGCAAGAGCCCATTTCTCTGTGCCCAAGTCAACATGAGATTGAGCAAGCATCCCTTCGGAATCTCATCGGACCAGAACGCTTCAGGTAAGAAAGATACTTCTTTTGCCTACATCAATCTGCCTATGTGGCCAAGAAGGCCAATAGCATCCTGGCTTCTATCATGAATTGTGTGGCCAGCAGGACTAGGGAAGTGATCCTCCTCCCTGTAGTTGGCCCTGGTGAGGCTGCACCTCAAATACTGTGTTCAGTTTTGGGCCCCTCACTACAAGAAAGATGCTGAGGTGCTGGAGCGTGTCCAGAAAAGGGCAATGAAGCTGGTGAGGGGCCTAGAGCACAAGTCTTATGAGGTGCAGCTGAGGGAACTGGGGTTGTTCAGCCTGGAGAAAAGGAGGCTGAGGGGAGGCATTACCACTCTCTACAACTACCTGAAAGGAGGTTGTAGCTACGTGGTGGTCAGTCTCTTCTCCCAACTAACAGGCAACAGGACAAGAGGAAATGGCCTCAAGTTGCACCAGGAGAGGCTTAGGTTGGATATTAGGAAAAATGTCTTTACTGAAAAGGGTTGTTGAGCATTAGAACAGGAGGCCCAGGAAAGTGGTTAAGTTGCTATCTCTGAAGGTATTTAAAAGACGTGTAGACGTGGTGCTTAGGGACAGGGTTTAGTAGTGGACTTGGCAGTGTTAGGTTAATGGTTGGACTCAGTGGTTTTAAGGGTCTTTTCCAACCTAAATGATTCTATGATTTTCTTAGATTTTCATTGTGCCGCATTCAATAATGAACCTTTTAAAACACGTTTTTAAATTTTTAAACTGGAAAGAATGTAAAAATAATTTTTGTTTTACTAGTGCTATGCATTTGTTTTGCGACATGAAATTACCCTGTAAAGAGGCAGTAGATGCAGACTAATTTCACTAATTAAGTGAAATGTTAGTGGAAAATCTGGAAGCATAATAAAGGAAAAACCAGCAACAACTCTACTGGCTATTTAAAAATTGTTACCATTTTAAGATAGCCAAGTTCTGCAATTTTGCCTTCACAACAGGTAGCTAAAAATCTGGTCTCATTTTCAAACATAAGCAAATCTTTAAAGTGCTCATACACACATAAACATGCTGTAGTTGGAATGAATGCTTACCCGAACGCAATGTGTCACAAAGGAATCAATGTAGTCCTTCGCCTGGTGATTATTATAAAGACAACACCTGAAAAGGAAATATCCACGTACATACATACGTTTATAAACATCACCAGTCTACGTAGCACAAAATTAAAAATGAAACATGAGTGCAGCAACAGCAACTGACTCCTTCATACGTATGCAGTAATAAGTACAAAATGTATATATCCTCTATGTGTCTGTCCTTGCTTTTGTAGGCAGAAAAACTGTTTTATCAGACATGTAAACACGTGCAAGCAAATTCAAGATCCACTTACTTTGGGGAAAGTACTGGAGGACTGACAAAAGACCTTAAAGCATCTTTCACCATGTCTTGCATGAGGTGAGTGCCAAAGACCTTCTTGTTATCTACCAGAAAAGTTGTCTGAAAGTGAAAACATGTTTTTAGAAACATGTTTTAACTTAAAAGTCATGCTTCAGAAATTACTAATAGAAAGCTCTTACAGTATCTTTATTATATCAGAAACTTGTAACATTGCTTTAAGAATTGAAATGGTTCAGCTAGGTACAACGTTACAGATTCAGAAACAGAGGCATATTGAGATCTGTCACTTCTGTGGTATTCCCGTGACACAAAATACAGCTCTATTACATGCATAAGACGATGCATGCAAAATGATTTTATTTCTTGGACTTTAAAGATGATTAATCAGACAGCTATTTCTGAAGATTAACTTAAAATATGTTATGTGGCTTCCCTGGAGGCAGCAAAAGGCAAATCTTAAGACTAATGCAGACTTTTCTAACCCTATAGATACTACGGCTGTCATTGGTCATATCTGATGCTCATTTCACTTTTCCCCACAAGTGCTGTGTCCCTTTCTTACACGGCTCTTCAGCAGTTGGAGAAAAAGCTCTGCTGTCAGGCACCCACAGGGATTGCACCAACACATATAGTGGGAAGTCAGAACACAAACGCTATGAACACATTTTACTTGTCAAGAGTCATATTCATCAGCTCTATATATGATTTAACTGGGACCAAATGTAAAGGAGTTCTGACATCCAGGGACACCCTAATCAAATCAAAACCTCCTACAAGGAAGCGTATTTTACTCCAAGTTAAGGAACATATAATATACTTTCAAGGTAAGTGAAGCAGTGAGAAGAAAAGTAGTAGCCTGTTCTGCCCTAACCATCAGTTTTACTGTTGTTGCAACAGAAGCAGTCTATACACGAAATCCAGTCCAAACAGGGAGGATGAATACAAATACCAGCCCCAAACTGAAACAGCATAAAAAACACATGCACAGGTCCAGCTTTTGAGCAGAGAAAAAAGTTTTAACACTTTCTGCTTTAGTTAACATGTACTAACATGATCTAAACAACAGCATTTAAAAATGTTTTTAAAAATTAGATCAGAACATAAGCCTCCATATACCTAACACTTAAGTATCTCCAGAAAAATGTTTACCATTTATATATTAACTGATATATAAACAATTTAAATATTTGAAACAAGATGAATCCATATTTATAATGAATGCAGACGTATTTTATTCAAAGACATATATTAAGACTTGCCTGTAATAGGGATCTTGAAAGAACACATGGTGATTGCTCACTAAACTCACAGAAAAAATCCTAATTTATATTAGGAGAAAAAAAAAAGACAAGTTAATATGCCAATGTTTTTTATATATACATCTCTCTATCTATATGCTATATATCTCTCAATATATATATCTACACATACACACATTTCCATTTTTATATATACACACATATATGTACACAATTGTGTAAATAACACCTGTATTTTGCATACACAAACACACACACAGCATAGCTTACACAACTTGTAAGAAAGTAAGCATGAATAATTTGAACAAAAGAGAACATATCATAAAGCTAAAATCTGGGTTTTATCTGCAATTACTTGTTATTTAACAGAACGAAAGATTTCTGAATTTTCTTCTTCGGATGCAACAATTAGAAGGATGACAGTGTAGAAAAAAGATGTTGTGAAACTGTTAAAATCACAACATAACTGAACAAGGTATGTAACAAAACTGCAATGTTTCACTGGTACCAGACACTTGATCCAAACGCTGCTTTAATTAATTTAACAGGAAATAGGAAGACAAAGATTTTTGCTTGATCTTTGAACTGATGTAACTGTAGCTCTTCTTTCAGTCAGTGAATGCGTGTATGGTAAAAAGTATTTCAAGCATTTAAGCATCTTCTAATAAATGTAGGCAGCAACTGAGAATAGCATCACTTATTCCAGGAAGAACATAAGCAGATGCTTAACTTTATGCCTATTCGGGGAATTACGTGCTTAAACAAACATGTATTAAGTGTTCTCTTGTGTTACAGGCACTTATGCACAATGCTGCTTACTCAATCTGAAAAAGTCATGAATGCAGCAAGGAATTATGTTCCGCTACTGCAGATGCAGCTCTTCAACCAACAAAAGAGTTACAAGGAAATTAACTTGCTTGGGCTCTGCCACTAACGTGCACAATTATTTAACAGATTATGGGAAATACTGGAGGTTTGAGAGGAGAAAAGGTCTTTGTCAAAAAAAAGAAAAACACTAAGTATCAGAAAAGACAGAAAATTCTGAAATCGCACACAACAGTAAGAAACACCATGACTGGCTATAAATAAGAAACATTGCTTACCAGTATACAGTGCAAATTAGTTAAGTTGACTACTTCACATACGGTTTTTATTCGGTCTATTAGTCTGGAAAAATAATTGACCATTTCTTCCCTTTTAATTATTTTTGCATATCGAGGGAAAGTTGGTGGCAGCAATCTCTGATTAACAAGGGGCTCAAAGCCCATCATAATAGGATGATCTAATGAAGTAGGAGGGGAGAGAGAAAAAAAGAGAAAAAGAGAAAAGCCGCACATAAGCTGTGTTTTACAACTCACTTCAAACTTGAAAGTATGATACAAATTATTCCATTATCCAAAATGAACTTTAACTGACAGTTAACTTCCACAGACACTAACTACCCAACTGAGACAATGATTACTATTTAAGAAAACCTAGGCCTCAACGTCTCAGCATATACCTGTACAGACAGTGAGGTGGTGTTCCCTATTTTAAAATGGCATATATACTGATCTGAAGTGCAATGCACTTAATCAAAGGTTCACATTATCTCTGGCTTTGAAGTGACAGTATTGCTCTCAGGAGAACCATCATTTAGTGAAATACAATTAATATCAAACAATGCAAAGCTGTAACAAGTATTATTAGTTCAAAGTAAATAGTGGGGTTTTTTTAAATACATGCAGATATTACAGTGCATCAAGACAGCATATTTAAGAAAGGAAAAAAATGTTAAAACTTGATACATACCTCCTTTAGTGGTATCATTCTGTGCCTGTATACCATGATGCAATGAATTGTGGATGGCAGAAAGCAAGTCAGCTGCCTGAGTCATTAGTTTCTGAGCTTCTGCAACTGCACTAGTCTGAAAGGCAGGTAGCAATTATTCACATTATGAATCAACATATTTTGACTACAGAATTAATTCTAGTATCAGAAAAAAAAAATTACATTAGGATTCTAATGTTGGTATACAACCAATACTGAAAAAAAATACCAGACAGATTTTTGTGCAATAAAATGTTCTTTATATTTTACATATCTACACATTTAGTGCTGTATTTTTTGCTATATAAGATAAGCCTTAACAGTAATTATAATTGGAAGTCTAGTACACACTACATGCAAGTCCTCTACATTTGGTTGTCTGTGGGCGCAAAAAACCCCACAAAACTCTTCTACTAAATGAGGCAGAACTCACAAACTGCAAAGAGGCAAAACCCCCTTATTATTAGGAAATGCAGAATTACTGAGTATACAGACAAACTGCAACCTATCAATTGAAATGAAATCCCTATATAAATTAGAACATGCCCATTAGAAATCCTGATTCATGATCTGCTGACATGCTGAATTTTCTGATGTCCTATGAATACAAATCTGTTGGCAAACCAGGTACCATTTAAAATAGCTGTCTGTAAAATCTAAAATCTTTTTTTAAAAATACGGGACTAACAGTCCCCAACGGAACTTAAAATATTTGAAATCTCAAGTCAAATTGAAACTTGACTTCTCTTAGAAAAAAAGATGTATAAAACTCCCTGAAAATCTAATAGCAGCTGAACAAGATCTGCAGCTCCACATAACATATGTTCATGTATTATAGCATCCATAAATCTACTAGAAAAATATGCTGCTAAGCAGATCTAACTCAAATCAAAGTAGTCCATGATGTAAATAACTTATACCTTAAGTAATCAGACTTTAGCAACACTAAATTAATTTGATTAATTTGACTTTGCAGTTCATTAACTGATAGCAGTAAACAGAAAGAATTTGGTTGTACCTCAGTGTAGATCACTTCCATGTCACAGTTTGATTTCTGATGTAACTAATCGTTATACTCAGAATGTAATTATTCTCAACCACTCAATCACTTTTTTTCTCAACACTGATGTCTATCAATGATACTTGCACATGACTTTCAATTTAATCAAGGTCTTTTAAACTGTACAGTATGCAGCTGCTTCAACAGCAGAATGTGTGGGAATCACTCCATGCCACTTGAGCAAGAAACTTGTTTATTTTCTTATGAAAATGGAAATAACAATAACCAATAGACAGATATTTATCCTTATATAAAGAAAAAGCTACTCAAACAAAAAGCTTTATCTTATTTAACATGTGATTCTATCCCTTTGCCCCAATGCATGCAGTTTCTAAATCTTACATTCAAAAAAACAACCAAATTGCACGGAAATCTGTTATATTCCTCTTCTCAAACCAAAGAAGTCTAGATATAAATCCAGTATCACATGGAAGGAAAAGTTAACAACTCTTCAGAGATGGACAAACCACTGCCCAATGTCACGTAGCTCCACAGGAGACTGAACGCAAGACAGAAAACTTTTGCTTGTGTGTGAAAAGAGTAATCAAAAACCCATAAATATTTTTCTTTAAGTGCTCTAGAAGGAATATCCTGTCTCTCTGCAGGGCCATAATAATGTCAGCTACTAGCCTTCCCTGTGTTTTCCTTAAAAATGAAAGAAAACTGAATGGTTGCCACTGTAAGGCTTTATCCATCGCTTTATCTGCAGCAACACCAACTCAAATCCACAGAATCTATAGAATAATCGCTTGACCTTAAAGAATGAAAAATTAGTATTTCACAGGATCACAATGCAAACACAGAAACACCAAACGAACGTACCTCTTTTTTGGTAAATGCTATTAGGACAGTCAGTAGTACCCGGGTAAACTTGACTCTGCTGAACACAGCTAAACACTGTTGATGCTGTAATAAAGTATGCTGCAAATTACTATGCCATACACATTAGATCCTGAAACTCACTAAAAATAACTTTTACAGATTTATTGAAGTATGCTCTCTAGTCTTAAAAATGTTATCTAGTAGGATTCTGAAGAAAAATTACAGAATTTATAGAAGAAATCTGTCAGAAAAGCAAGAACACAAAAAATACTAAGATAATTTGAGTAAAGCACAACCACTGGCTGTACAGCTATTTCCCATGCAAATGGCATTCAAATCTCAGCTTAACTCAACAACCACAAATTATTAAACTTATTTTGTCTCCTTTTTGCTGAAGATTTATGTTAAAAGTAGTTTGTGCAGAAAATAACACTACTGGGAAAGGAAACCCACACCTTTTCTAAATCAACCACATCAACTACATCAATGACCACTTTTTCCTGGAAGGAGTTACACTGCTTTCCCCTTCTCCTCCTACTTCCCCCCTTGCCAGTGAGGCTGCCAGCAGCAGTAAAAGCTGCTGGGAAGGAACTGAGGGAAGAAGGTACAGGATAGATAAGACCACCTACTTTGCTATTGGCTTTTTTTTGAGAGGTAGGTGCATAAATGGCAGAACTGCAGCAGTGTAATTATTCTGCCATTGGGATCCATTCAGAACTCTATCCCTTCAAAACATAAAAGCCTACCTGCTAGCCTGAGATTTGCTCAGGGCCATGTTTAAAGCAGTTTAGATACAACAGTAGTAGCAACACCGGTGACAGGCATTTCTCACAAGCTGTTAACTATTGATTAAAGTAATGATGTATTAATTCATGAAATCCAGAAAAAAAAAAAGGCAATTCATTACTTCAAGTTCAACTTCTGGGTCCCTCTCTTCTCCTTGTCGACTTCGAGTACTCTAGAAGGTAAAGAATTTCAAATAATTTATTAGAAATTGAAAATGGAAATCACTGATAAAATCCCTTTACTCTCTCCAGAACATCTATCCATAAAGTAACCCTAAAAATCACTTCTCAAGTTCAAAACCTCTTAATATATAATCTAGGTACTTGAATGATCCAAGACTCTCCTATAGTATAGTAATATCTATCTAAGTCCACTCTGCAAATAGGCAAGGAAATTGTATGAACATTTTATATTGTGAACTATGGTAAAGGAAGAGTGACTTCTTTAACATCACATAGTATCTGCATAAAAGCCAGAAGTTAAACACACACTTTCAGTGTCGCCTTCTACATCATGATTCCTCCTATTACTAATGAAGCAACTATTAAAGTGTTCAGAAAAGTCTGAAGACTGCAGCATCTTTAGCTAGAAGGCAAACTACCAGCATGTTACACAAATCATTATGGCAGTTCTTAAAGAAACCCCCACCATTTGATGACAAAAAACCACAGCATTCTTCATTATCCAACTACCTTCCCCAAACCCATGTTACGTACACTTGAAGTATAATCAACAAGGCAAACATGAGAAAAATACCTTCACTCGTCTTTGCATGTCATCTTCTACATCTTTTAGCATACCTGGAAAAGTCAGGGTACAATTAAAAGCTGAGAAGCATTCCTAGGTACAGATACACCACTCAGACGAAAACAGTTTTGAGGAGAAATAAAGTTGTGCTTTACATTTCCATTAGCCAAAGACCAGACAAAAAATATTCTTGTGAGGGATGGCAGGGATGTCTTGCAGCAATAGGTAAATCAGAGTATAGGCTGACTGATCCAAAGCTACAGTGTTCACAAATTTTCTAAAAATAATCAATGGAAAGCTCAAATATGTATCAAAAGGCTCACATACATATGTATGTACCTAATAACATACGTACTCATAGCTTTAGAACTACTAGATTGCTTTTTCCTCAAAGCAATCTGTTTAGATCACAACAAACTGTCAGGCAGAGAAGCAGAATTCAAGCAGTCCTGGATGAGCTCACTCACACCCAGCCACCTGAGCAGCACATCTAAAAGCACTTTCTCTGTTTCTCAGGCATTTAACAAATAAACAGCGGAATCTTTTCTTCAAGTAAAAATAATTTGATCTCTCTTCTTACCAAGCCACCAATTAATTAGGTTTGGTTTAGAGCCATCAACATGCTCAAAAGAGAAAGAAACTGACGGACAAATACAGAGAAAACACAAACCGTACCTGTAACTCTAAGATCAGTCACACTGTTGGCCATTTTAAATCCGTAAGTCATTGACTGAAAATCTTCCTAAAAAATAAAAATCAAAGCAGCAATATGTAGTGAAATATAAAGAAGTTGGGGTTTGGGGTTTTCTTTTCGTTTACTTTGTTGTTGTTGGTTTTTTATCTCCTTGTTTTGTTGGGGTTTTTTTTGTTTTGTTTTGGGGTGCTTTTGTTTAACTACACCAAGTATAAAAGTCTGGTTTTATTCTGTACAACTGAATACACCTATGGTTTGGGTGACTTTCCCACCTAAATCCAGCTTGGGGTAATTATTTTCTGCATAAATCGTTAATACCAGTATGCCCTTCATATTTTCAAGTGCCACCCTATCAAAATGTTACAAGAACTAGGGATACAAAGTACTATTTAACCAATGCTAAATACAGTCAGCAAGAAGTGACTTGTCCAAGTTCAGATGAAACAAAAATTGCTCTGAGCATATAAAACCAGACTCCGATTCCACTGCTAGATGGCATTTCAGACAAAAGACAGTCATGGTTATCTCAAGTAGAAAAATAAAAAATTAAACAGGAAGAAAACCACAAGTAAAAATTATTTCAAATGGTTAGCTTCTTGAGTATAATATTTATGTGACTCCAATACTCAAGCAAAATACAGAAAATAGCACTCAATACCTTCACTGAAGAAAACTGTATTTTGAAGAGTTCAAGTATAATACCTTTAGGAGGATGAACTGCTACTGTATCCTTGACTCAAACAGTAATAAATATCTCTAATATACTGTTTTATTTGCATTATGGAGCCTACATATAATGCTACATATATAACCACAGGAGATAAGGAAACACATACCTCCTCAAAAACAGCTGCTTTGTTAACCTTTTCTCTGGCAATATCACAGATTTTTAGGATCCCTAGAGCAAAAGCCTTCATAGCAGGATCTTCTATGAAGTCTGGATTATGAATGTAAAGGCAAGTGAACACCGTCTGTGCCAAAGAATGTCCCTCTAACCATGTTATCTAGGGAAAAGAAAATTAAGTATTTTACTCATGACAGCCAAGTCCTCATTTTTATACCGCCATTCTTTTTCCATCTTACTGTGCTTCAGTGAGTCATTAAGGAAGTCCCTATCATGGCATCCTTCCATCTATCAAAAAAGGGCAAGAGGTCTCTCAGCCTTTAACCTTGGTCAATCTGCTGGCTGTGGCAGGCACTAAGTTACTAAACCCTGTAATGCTAACAAATTTTGATGTTGGGTAAACCTCTTCCACAAAGTTCAGGTCTAATTTCTGTGACTTAGACATGACATTAAGTTAAGAGAATATCGGATTTGTAAGATTCCTCTACATAAATACTGAATGAAAAATACTAGTGGCTATGAAACAACTCATCAGTATTCTGCATGTTCTCTTCTACAATTTATAGCTTCCTTTCACAACCCCTTCTCTCTCCTGCCTTCATGCTGCTTTAAGCTACAGGGAAAGCTTCAGTAATTTAAGCAATTATTTCTATCCTAAAATAGCATAAAACACAGTAGGATCAGATTTTTAATATGACCGTTGTCCCTTTTCAAAA
>VXBH01009033.1:448-14742 GCA_013400035.1 Rynchops niger
CCCTTCGAGCCCCAGGTTCAGCACCTAAAAGGACTGTCGTGGTTTGGCCTCAGACGGCAACAAAGAACCACGTGCCGCTCGCGCGGGTCTTCCCAATACGGGAAGGATCGGAAGAAAAAAGGCAAGACTCTTGGGTTGAGACAAAGGCAGTTTTAACAGAACAGCAAAGGGAACAAGAAAACAACAACGGTAACACAGAACCCCCGCTCACCGCCCGCACCCCAGAGGCACCCCAGACGCTCCAAGCAGGCGACTTTGGGTGGGCACGGCTCACATGGCATAGGATACCAGGGAAAATTAACCCTATCCCCGCCGGAACCAGGACATTGAGAAACCATGAGAGAGGAATTCTCACTTCTTGTCTGGGACAAGTACATACGTTCTGTTTAAACTCCATCAATTGTTGGTAGGTTTTTGACACGTCATTTGATTTGTTATTCATATAACAATAGTAGCAAGTGTACTCTATACAGTATTAAGAGTTCCCGTTATGTGTGCATTAAACAACCTCTGTAAACCTGTGAGTTCTTCCAAGTAGCCTTTGCCGCACTCAGTGCTTGGCTTAAGTATTGAAAAAGAATGAGTAAAGGTTACCTAGGAAGTTATACATACAGTGTGTCCAGATGTCAAAGCGTTTGCGAGAGGAGATTTTATTGTTATGCTATGCTGTAATTAAACTATAAGCTACATCAGTTTCTTGCATCTTCTATTGTGGAATAACATGAGCAGATTTGTAGAGGAATGTATGTTCTTGAAAGTGTTTGGAGTAGCCACTTAAAAATTTGAACTATTTTAAAAGAAAGAAGACTCCTTACAGGATGCGTGGTGGGTTCNTAATTATGATTTATGTAATTATTATCAGGTAATAGCTAAAAGAAAAGAAGATTCTGGAAAAATAAAACTCTTGCTTCATTGGACACCAGAGGACATGTGAGTATATTCCTAGTGATATGATATAGGATTTAAATGGGGAAGGATTTACCATGGGGTTAATGAACTCTCACTAAAATATGTTATGTCTTTGAACATTTCAATTAAAGTTCATGTTTAAAAAAAGTGCTTTGTAAAAAGTAATTTAGAAGTTTAAAAAATAAGTAATGCTTTAAATGATTTTTACATTAACTTCCGAGTCTTTAGATTCTGATATACCAGTTCAGGTAAATTTGAAGTTGTATTTTTGATGCATTTTGTCACTATGGGTGTTAATAACAAGGTCCTCTAATTATTGAATGGGGAGTTCAGGTTGGTTATGCCAGCTATATACATAAGGAAAGTTATTACTGAGATAACTTTGTTTTATCCGCTGATTCATCATGATCCAAAAATACTTTTAGGTATTGAAAAATGTACAGTCATCAGTGTAACTACAAGAACCTTTGCATAGGTGCCACAATTTAACAGTATAATAACCACACTTGGCCCTTTAAGGTATCCATCTCGTATTGCTGCTTCTTTGGATACCCTCACCAAAGCTTGGAATACTCCTCCAGCATGTTTGGCTCCTTTTTTCTCTTGTTTTTTCAAAGTTCTACCTTGTTCCAAACAAGTAGCCTCATGTGTAATGCAGGACAAAGGTACTGCCCTCAGGTATGCATGGGACATATGAAGTAGTAAGTGTACTTTAGAAATAATTTATCTACTACTTTGAAAAAAACTGAGATATCATTTCTTTCTTCTGGCACAGAAAAGAATTTATATGCAAATATTTTCATCTTAATCATGTAAAAGTAGAATAAATGTTTGGTTTCCACTATGCTGTAGGAGAACAGTAGGCAGAGTAGTTTTAGGAGGGGTAGTAGCTGTATGCTCCCTGTTTTCCACAAGTTTTAAGGTGAGTAATTACTTTTGCTTTTAAAGGTGAGAATAATTACAATAGAATTTATTTATTGGATCCATACCCCTGCATATTGATTCCTGGATCCATAGTCCAGGAAAACAGATGAAGTTACTGGGACATTTAGTTCACGCTAAGATGCATAGTTTCATGATTAGGTAGGTCATGCACGTTTAGAGGCTCTTTCTTAAAAGGAACTTCGGTTTTACCAGGAACATATCTCTGAATTGGTAGAATTCATTAGGTAAAGATACATAAGTTTCTGATTAAATAGTCATTGTTCGTGCAATTAACTGTTAGAATAAGGAGATCTTTTAGATTCAGTGCTGCTTTTAAGTGATTGAGCGTGATGGTGATGCAAAGGCTTAGCATAACAGAAATTTACCTTTGCTTTGATGAAGTGGTTTAAATTACTCAGTTTCGTAGTATCCCAAGTTAGTCATGTGCAGTAGTGTGAACTTGGCAGTGTGCTTCTATTATAACTTTTATTTGCAGAGGACTAGGGTTGCTGATAAGTTTTATCTGCAGCAATGTTTGGCATTTTGGTGCAATTTTAAAGTGTCTGTAGCTTTTGCTGCTTATTGCAACCCCTGTGGGCCCTAAGTTTCAATTCAGCTTGGGAGAGAATAAGTAAAATACAGTAGTGAAAAGTGTAGGGTTTTTGCTCCTTTTAGGACAGCTGTTAATACTATACATAGGAGCATTCTGAAATTATTCTTATTAAAATATTACAGATAAAGACAGTTAATTGCATTTTAAGATAAAAAGCATTAAAAAAGCACGTAACACACTGGGAACACGAAAAGTAAATAATTTTTCTAATAAAGAGTTGAATGAGGCTTTTTTGCTTATGCAGATGAATACAATATTAGTATCTGTGCATTGGAGAAGACAAGTTATTCAGTGGTGTCAAACATCCCTGATACAATGTAGATTTGATTGGTCAGGTCAAAGGAATAATGTGCTTTATTTTTGATATTTCTTGCATCTTGGTTGGGTTAGGTAGAGGGTATATTTCCTGCACTGAATTGATGCAGTTTTGAATTATTGAGTGTTTGGTAGATTCAGTTTAATCTTGATTATTACAGTTAAGAACACCAAATGCATGGTATCGTGTCTCATGTCGTCTGTCTTACACAGTGAATGTACTCACACTTTAGAAAAGTTGAATGCAGTCAGGATGATTCTTTTCCGTTGTGCTGAGCTGTTTATCAGTCATTCAGATGGAGCTAGCTAATAATGGTTTAACTTTTTCTACTCTGAGTCATCTTGAGAAACTGTTAAACTGCTCCAGGTTATCTGTACATGAAGTATATTTTCAGGAAAAGTAAATGCTAGTCTTCAGCATCCTTCCTAGGAAGAGGGAAATAAAGCTGGGATTTATTCTATGTGCCAGTACTTCTTAGTTTACTGAGTTGCTGTCTTTACGTATCTTTCAAATAGTCTTTGTATGTGGAAAGTTTTCTTATTTGCTGTTTGTATCATTTTACATCTTCTTTAGCAGAAGCATATAGCTTCTACTAAAAATGTCTACCAATTGTTGCTTGTCCAAATCAGATTTTAGCTTTATTTAAAAAAAAAAAAAGCCTTATGATGTTTTNGAAAAGTATCATTGGAGAAACTCACTTTAATAATTTGCAAAACTCTAAAATTGTGTATAGCTTTGGTCAGAGAAAGAACTGTTTCATTTACATAGTCTTAAATGTTGAGTTTCTCAATTTGAAACTTGTTTCAAAATGTTAGAATTATTAATTACAAACTTCAGCTGTTTTCCCCAACCTGAAATTAATTTTTATCTCCTAGGCCACATCAAAAAAAAAAAATAATAAAAAAAAAACCAAACACAAAAACACAACAAAGAAAACCAAAACAAACAAAAACACCCAAACAAACAACCCCCCCACCCCAAACTTTGTGGGCTGAAAATAATGGCAAGGTGGTGTTGGGTTTTGGTTGTGTGTCTTTCTCTTTGGGCTGTTGTTCTTTTCGTTCATTCTCCCCTCTGTGGTGGAAGCAAAATGGATCACTTGTTTGTTCTGCACAGCCTTGGTCAATGCTAAGTTTTGGAAGGAGGCGGAAAAGCGGGTTTTCAGTAAGACATTGATGGACCTCTGCAAGCCCAGTGCATCTCTTAACAATGTGTTACCTGAAAAACTCAGCAGGGCCTTAAAGACCCTTTCAATGTACTTTCAGTAAAAGAAGCAATAATGCAATAAGCCACTCTGAAGTAGGTGTGTTTGGTTTCAAAGAATTAAAGTACAAAATGCAAATCGATTGTGTATGTTATCTCTAGCCCACTTCCCCATGTTTCATGGCAAGTGGCACTGATGCAACAATTCCCCTTAATCTGTAACGACGACGTTTTATTCTGTCTCACAATGAGGACTGTTACAAAGCCAAAATATTGTGGTGATCGCCTGTTTTTTCTCAGAAGATAATCAAACCATTAAATTCAGCAAAGTTGGAGTGTTTTGCCATTGAAAGCTTTGAACTTGGAGCAAGTAAATTACTGTAACTCGAAGCTCGGGGCCTGCAGTGTTTTCTGGCCTTTAGTTACTTTTTTTGACAGTGTCAAAGAATTTTATGCCCAGTAAAATAAAGTATTTTCAAAGATCTGTTTTGGCTTTTTTCCTGCTACCCATTTTCACATTAAATTGTTAAAATGGAGAATATAGTGCCATTATCATTGTATGTTTGGTTTAGTGTTCTTCTGGAATAATCTAAATTCTATTTAGTATCTTTTTCACACTGAGAACATGAAAAGCTTTGAAGTATAATGTGTAAAGATTGGCTGTTTCCTCACACCAGTGAAATGTGAAGGTTACTTAGAAAACTTCTTATGTACTAGTATACCGCATAATTTTATGGTAAGAAAAACAGTTGATCTTTTTTGAATATTTTTATTTTATTTATTTATTCATAGTCTGCCTGATGTGTGGGTAAATGAAAGTGAGCGACATCAGTTAAAAACTAAAGTAGTTCATTTATCAAAACTACCAAAAGATACTGCCTTGCTTCTGGACCCAAACATATACAGGTAACATCCTAATTTTGAAACTTTCTTTACTTAAGTATAGTCTTAAGCCTCACTTAACTTTTTGACGTTGGAAAATCGGGATTGCTAATGCATTAAACACCAGACCAGGTAGCCTTGATCCTGTCAGCGTCCAGGAGTTAAGTTCTGAGGTCTTAAGTTGTTTCAGAATTGCTTAACTTCTTGAACTGAACTCTAGTTACTGAGAAACGGGGAATGTGTGTATTTACCAAGTGTATTTTACTTTTTTGTGCTTGGTGTACAGAAATTCTAGTAAAGGAGGTACATACAGTGGAATCCTGAAAGATCACTTCTGTTAAGATCACATACTGGTTTGTATACCAATTTTTCTAAAGTCCAAATTTATCTTTACATATTTTATATTCAACTGTAATACATGCAGTATTACCTTGAAATCTGTACTTGTATACAAGTACTGTTATTTTTTAATACAAGATTAGAGGGGGACAGAAGGGGACAGTACATGTTACTTGTCTTTAAGCTGCATTCACATTTGTGTTTTTAGGACTTCAGATTGGCTTCTAATCCATCTCGTTTCTAATAATAATTTCCTGATTTTTTTTCCCCCCCTCTCTTTATTAGTGTGCTCACATAATTGTCAGTACTCACAGTTCTCTGTGTGTACAGTTTTTAAAGGTAATCTGAAATGCTTTATTCACTGATAAGCTCTTGAATATCCAAAAATACATATTTATGGACTTATATTAAAAATTCATGAGAATGGGTCAAAAAAAAAAAAGGTTTTTTCTGCCGTAACAGAAGTTCAGTGTTCCTGTGTTTCTTCCTTAACATCCAGTGACTTAGTGTCTAAAGAAGTAACTAGAACACTAATCTGAGCTCTTGATATGTGATAAGCTTTTCAGTTCACCTTTAATATTCAGTGTATTTCACTAATCAAATTAATGAAACCTTGGTTTACAATATGAAAATAAATCATCATACTATATCTGCTATCTTTGTAAATGTAAGTATTTAAAATACTTACTATAGTATATGAATTACTGATGTTAACAGTAAATCATGAAAATGTTCTGAGGAAATTGGATTGTGTGTTTTAAAACTGCTTAACACAGTGACTGTTTTATAAGCTAATTTAGGTGCTAATCATCTTTATATTGATTACCTGTGCAGAACTTTATATGTTCTTTTGATTTGAAAAGGAAATTTTAAAATAAAAATGTAATGATCTGTGGGATTAAGTCCTTGGAGAAAAATGAGCAAACCTTTCTGCCTCTCCCAAGTAAAATTAAGGTCCCATCGCACGATGTTGTACTAGATTTTTAGTAGCATAGATCAGTGTGTGATTAAAAAGAGCTGCAGGACCAGCTGTGGGAGAGGAATGAAATAAATTTGAAGACCAGAACATTGCAAAGGAAAAAAGTGGTTAAGGGAATTCAGGGCGCAACTAAAATGATGACTCAGATAGAAAGTTTGAAATAATTATTTGAAATGTACACTTACAGAATCACCTAAAATGACTTTCCGTTTTAATCATATTAAATGAAAGTAAATTTTATATACTCAAGATTTCATAGTATAATCTAGCTGACTCATATCTACATCTCAGGGTCTTTATGTAATACTGTACTATCTTCTTTTACAGAACAATGCCCCAGAAGAGGTTGAAGAGGTAAAAACCAAGAAAGTGGGGACACCTGCAGTCTTAGTCACTGACAATGGATTTAGAAATAAAGTTGCACATTAGTCAAATCCCATCCTTTTTTTTTTTCTTAGATAAATATTTATGCTTAGTGTAAACATTCTGTGAATGAAGTTGATGCTTCCGTGGAATATATTAATATATTACTGTATATCCACATTTTCATGGAATGGTACAGTGGGAGACTGAGCGAACACTCTTCTGGCAACTTAGTGGAACAACTAAAAGGCTTTGCATGCTTGCTTCTTTAAGCTGCTTTTTTCTTTAGTGAATACAATAGTTTATATTTGATGAAAAGAAAAAGTAACCATCACCGTTTACTCACAACTCCCAGGAGAACTGTTAACAAGCTATTAGACTTCTTGTCACTGTTAACTAAATATAACACATGACAGACAATAAAACAGCTACCAAGGGATTATTCTGTTGCCCTTTGAGTATGGTGGATAGTAATCATTCGTCATTTGTAATCTCGTGTCCCTTTGCAGATCCCTAAAATATGTTGGATTATAATGTTTAAACAAATGTTGATGGAATGCTTGTCTTTTCCAATCAACTATGAATACATATAGTATGGTTTAAAGATGTTAAGAGTGTTGCAGTATGTCTGACCCCCTTTTCAGGAGTAGTATAGTATGTTAATGAGATCTGCCTTTGTGATCCGTATCAATGGACGGTTTTTGAAAAACCTCTACTTAAGCAGTTAGTGTTATTGGTGTTTTATTTTACTTTTTTGACCCTTTAGTATCCCCATTCACTTGTAAAGTACACTTTTTTTTTATTTGGCCTAATGTTTTCTAGATGTAAAGAAAATGGTATTTTTAAAAAAAAATATCTAGAAATTCAATCCTTTATGCACCAAAGTTGGCTTTGAAAAGGAAAGTAAAATCATTTTCTTGCTTAATAAGCAAGAAGCCATGGATTTTTTTAACTGACAAATAGAGATGTGTCTAACCTGTTAGTCTTTGTATGGAGACAAAAATGTTGCATATAGATAATAGGACGTTGCTTGTAAATATTTCAGCAGATTTGTAATATATTTTTATATTATGAAATGTACTGTAGATGTTTTTCTAGAGGCATGAAAGTTAAAATGTATATATTACGGTAGAAATAATATTGAAGGATATTGTAATTCACTAGTGCTGCCAGAAGAATTGTTTAAAAAAAGCACCTTCCTTAACAATAAAAAACCCCCTTCTTTTACATACCTAAGGGACTATATACTACTGTTAATATCTGTTGTAAGAACAAAAATACATTGAACATCCTTCCCAGAAATCTTAGAGGGATGAATAGTACCCATAATTAATTCATGGCACTCCTTTCTAATAGTGAACATGAAATTAGTTTTTTCCTTACTATTGGAAGGAACTAATATGTAAAATTTGTATGGATATATGCAGTCAAACTGCAGAGTTAGTCCTCCTTATTGGGGAGGAATTTACTACAGTGAAACTAATAACCAGCAGTTTTTACACTAAATTTTTATTAAATAGAATAAAACTTAAAGTAACCCTTTGGTTGCAGAAGTGAGCATATCCTAATATAATACAAATGCATTCTGCATTGGTACTGACACGAGAGTCTTGCTTAGCTCCAATGGGTTAAAAATTTTACTTATATACACAAAAAAAAAATCTTATCAAACGAAATGAAGTGCAGATTAAAAGCACCACTAATATAAGATGTTCTGGAATGGTTGTTTAATAAGGGTATTATTCATAAAATCTGTAGTGATGTGACTTTATTTTTGAAAAAATGCAGTGTTTTGGGTTTTTTTTTTTTTTTTTTTTTGCTTGAGCACTTCACCTACTGCTTTTTCTGTACCTATAAAGTAATCCGTAATCTTTGTTTCTTTTTTTTTGGATTTGTTATAAAATTGCCAAATAGAAGTGTTTCAGATATAGTTTGTATTTGTATTTTTTAAATTTTATTGCTTCATGAGTTTCTTGTAAGTCATTTATAATTGACAGATGATTGTAGACCTTGCCTGAGTATTTTTTCTAATAAAACAAAGCAAACAAACCTAATTAGCTTCAAAATTTTAAGATTTCAATGAAGTTTTCAAAGATAAATATAAAAATGTCACTATTTATTTGTCCTGTAAGTACTAACACAATACCTTTACGAAATGGGGAATTCATGGATTCAAGTCATGTTGCTCATGTGACTTTCTTGGGTTTGAGAGAAGTGTTATCTGCTGTTTTTTGTGGTGCAGCTTCTGCTGTGGAAGAAACAATCAGTTTTAAATTCAAAACATCCGTGAACAAATGGATACATTGGAATTAATTAAACTCTCCATAGTAGTCAAAAGGTAAGTGTACCTTTGGCTGTTTTTTACCTTGAAGTTATCAAAGTGAATTGCTAAAACTATTTATGCTTGAACGTTGTTTGTATTCTACAAATTATGTAATTACTCAGTGGTTTATGTTTCAGGTGACAGTCAGTGTCTCTCTAAATCCCTGCTTCAGTTTTTGTCTGTCTCCAAATGAATTTCAGTTTTGTTAGAGTATCAGATACATGGAACTGGCACACATGCTCAGAGACATTGATCACTTTGTTCTGAAAAAAATCCTACTGCTCTTACTGTTATTCTTGAAAAGGGTTAATGAAATAATTGGCCCCTCCCCTTTTGACTAGCTCCATGTCCTTTGTTTTGGGATGTAACATATAGAGGCTTCCTCCTGTCTTTCTCAAGAACATTTTTTTTTTTCAATAGTTTCCAAATACCGTCAGAATGCATTCCCTCCCAGATGGAGTGTTTATTTTCTTTGTAGAGAAATGTCACCAAGACAAACCTGTAGTTATTCTACCCTTTGCTGCAGTCTGTTTCCAGGCTGCCTTAATGAATAACTGTATAAATCCCCTAAATTTATACTTTTTTGATTAGACTTTCTGTATTATCTGTAACACATTACAGAAGGTGAGCAAAAGAAAACAACCAATTTTACAGTTGAAGTTGAATCATGGCAAAATACACTGGAATGTGTACTCCACAAGGAGGGGCTGAGGGAGCTGGAGAAGTTCAGCTGGGAAAAGAGAAGGCTTTGGGGGAACCTAACAGCAGCCTTCCGGTACCTAAGAAGTTACCAAGAAGGTGGAGCCAAGCTCACTTAAAACTGCACAGCAGGAGGATGAGAGTCAGTGGTTATAAATTGAAATGGGAGATATTTTTCAAGATAGTCAACCATTGGAACAGATTATTCCCAGAGATCCCAGAAATCTGTTGTTGACGGCGTTTAAGATCCAGACAAAGCCTTGAGCAACCTGGTGTAGTTCAGTGTTGTTATTGTTGCTCTGAGCAGGAGATTGGACCAGGTGCTCTCTTGGAGCAATATTGGAGCAATATGAATGACTCTGTTTCTGTGATTCGGAAGTAAGTAGGCTTTCTCTTCCAGCCCGTGTGCTCAGGAAGACATCCGCTATGTTTAGATCCTGTTTGCAAACTGTTCATATGTTCACAGATCATAGCTACATTTGGAGCTGTTTGAATTGAAAACCAATCAGCTGTGGCAGTAACTCGGATCTGTGACTTTAGTCTGTATTTGTTTTGGCCTACTATATATGCTTGAACTACACTGGCACTATCATCTTAAGGTAGGTGATGATGCTTGAGGATGTGGGTCAGAAAAGGGCATGGGATGGAATGTTTACTCCTTTGCTGTTGGGTGACACCAACAAGGGTTTTCAGAAGTCTCAAATGTGTTTGTGGATGTCTTGGGTTATTTTACCTCTGGGACACCTTTAAAGACGAAGTGGCGAAACAAGCTCTTTGGAAGTCACACTTTTCAGGAGATGCAGTGCTCCCAAATATCTGTGCCCAAAATCGCTAGTCCTTTTTGGAATGCGTTGGCTTGAATTTTACAGTTTTCTAAGGCTGAGTGACAGGATTTTTGAATGAGGAGTGCTGTTTTGGCAATGAAGAACATCCCTGCCTTTTGCTTAAGTGGAAGGAAATTCTTGCCTGCAAGACTTCCTGGCATTCGGGCATAGCATACAGCTGATTGATTGATACTAGATCTCATTCTGTCTACTACAGCACTTTAATGGATGGAACAGAAACACATCAGTTTTTTTATAATACTTATATTGCATAAAAGTTTCTCTGAGTTACTGTGAGTTTTCAGATTTTGGCTAAATTGCATAATATGCCACACTATATTTTTCTTCTGTGTTCTCTTAAGTAATCAGTAGTTTCCAATTTAAATTGCGTATTAAATCTGGAGCAGCTTCATTTGGGAACACATAGGTTAATTGTATTTAAATCTGCATTGTTTTTAATAATAGAAATTTAAGTGTTTGATTTCTGTTCCTTTCAGCTTTTCAGTGCAGCATGTGAATTGATTATCATAGAAAACCAGTCTTATTTAACACTTCAGTCTGACATTGATGATAGATTCTTGTTTAATGCTTTCTTGCCTTGACACTTTAAACTTGTGTGTGAACCTATCATGAGTATTTCTCTTGTCACATTAGTGTATGACAAGTACAACAGGAAAAAAAATCTCATCAGGAAGGCTGGCTTTTAAAAAAGCAGCCAAATCTATTGTTTCTTTCAGTCATTTTCTATAAATTACTAAGTAGACATTCTGTCAATTGCAGCTATATGTATGTGGCTCTGAAAGTAAAATAAACACTTTGATCTCTAAAACAAGATGTGCTAAAGATAACATTCCATCAGCAGAAGATGGTCTTAACGTCGCATGGATTTTCTTAGTCAAGTAAAGATGGCCTTAGATCTGTTAGTTAGTAGTGTTTACTTATTCCAAGCAAAGAATAGTCTTTGGTAAACTATGCTGCTTCAACTTTTAATAAAGATTTCAGAATTACATATTCTGAAGGGAAAAAAGCGCCACCTGTGCGACTGTTTTGAGCAATACTGAGGGAAAATATTTTAAGATCAAGAATATCTGTTTGCTCATGCCTTTTCAATAAAACTTTCTAAAATCCTATGTGCTTGAAATTATATAAACCAAATTGAGCCTTAAAAGAATGAATGCTCGTATTAATACAGCTGTAGTCTAGTTCTTATAATGAGAAGAATCAGGTTAAATTCTAGAGGTGAATCTCTCAAAATGTATTTATTACAACTCTTATTACAGTGTTGAAGGGCTTCACTATTGTAATCTCCATTATTTTTTTCTAATGTTGGATGAGCTAAAATCTAACCATCAATAAAATCCCATACTCCTGAAAGATTAAGATTTTTTTTTCCAACCATCTGTTCTGTTACGTTTTTCTGAAGATAGCTGATAAACTAAAAAAAAACAAATAGATTCAATTATGCTGTCAAATCTCAGGTTACCTCCCAGGGGGTGGGGGGGAAGGGAGGAACCTGAGATTAATATTTTGTTTAAAGTAGAACATTGGAGACAGGAGCTGTGAATTTACTCTTTCCAGGTAAGAAACTGTGGCGATGAGTGGAGACCAGTGTTGCAACCTGCATTTTTGGGTTTTGACTGGAGAAGGCAATACTGAGAATTTGCTTTCCTACCGTCCTACAGCACCTGTCTTTTACAGTGAAAAATTCTCCCCAGAATATGTGTCCATGTGTCATAATTTTTATACCACAGTATACTGTACTTTATACAGTAATCTACAGGATATGTATGTTGGAGTAGGCCCAGAGGAGGGCCACAAAGATGATGAGGGGGCTGGAGCACTCTCTCCTATGAGGAGAGACATATGAGGATGGGGTGAGGGAGTTGGGGTTGTGCGGCCTAGAGGAGAGAAGGCTCCGGGGAGACTGTATTGAGGCCTTCCAGTACCTGAAGGGGGCCTACAGGAAAGCTGGGGAGGGGCTGTTTGCAAGGACATGTAGCGATAGGAGGAGGGGCGGTGGTTTTAAACTAGAGCAGGGCAGGTTTAGATCAGACATTGGGAAGAAGCTCTTTACAATGAGGGTGGTGAGACACTGGCACAGGTTGCCCAGAGAGGTGGTGGAGGCCCCGTCCCTGGAGACATTCAAGGCCAGGCTTGACGAGGCTCTGAGCAACCTGATCTAGTTGAAGATGTCCCTGCTTACTGCAGGGGGGTTGGACCAGCTGACCTTTAAAGGTCCCTTCCAACCCAACACGTTCTATGTTTGGGTTTTGCTGTAGCTTTATCAAAATCCTCTGTAACCACTGTTGCGCATTTTTCTTCACTTTAATGAAATATATAGTTGGAATACTGTTGTCTGACTCTTAATGCTTTGTAATCCTTAAAAATTAACCAACTTGCTTATGTTCTGTCCAGTACTTTCCATGCTAGCCCATTTACATTGTATTATAGTGTCTAAAGGGTGGGTTGAAGGAGGATGGTGCCAGACTCTTTTCAGTGGTTCCCAGTGACAGGACGAGGGGCAATGGGCACAAGTTAGAACACAGGAAGTTCCATTCAAATACACGGAAGAACTTCTTTACGGTGAGGGTGACAGAGCACTGGAACAGGCTGCCCAGGGAAGTTGTGGAGTCCCCTTCTCTGGAGATTTTCAAGACCCACCTGGATGCATTCCTGAGTGATGTGCTCTAGGCAATCCTGCTTTAGCAGGGGAGGTGGACTAGAGGATCTCTAGAGGTCCCTTCCAACTCTGAAGATTCTGTGATAGCATGCAGTAGTACAAGAAGTGGACCAAAGTGAAGTTTGACATGCACCCATAATTCTTGCATGTCCTAACTTTTGAAAACTTGTGGCTTCATCTTAAACGACTTTTATCTGTAATTTCTTAAACTATTTTTAAAATGTATGTAGCACCTTACCATCATTTTCAGAGGTGAGAGCAGAATTGGGAGTTAAATGTTGATAGCCCCAAGGCTCGCTGTGCCCAGCTGCCCTATTGAAGCTAATAGAGTAACTCGGACCGGTGCTGGATGTCGACTTGGACAAGAGGGGAAGGGGATGCTACATGTGAGTTTGGTAGTTGTTGAAGATTGAGAGTTAGTAATACTGTGCTCGGTTCTAGGCTGGAAGGAACTGTGATCTAGATACCTCTTCTAATGCCCTATGCTTAATTTATTTTTTTTTTTTTTCCCTTTCTGCTTTCCAGTAGTTTAAGGCAAAAAAGAAAAGCAATGTTCTGGTCTAGCCTGTTGTGGTGATCCAGTGCTATTTTGCTGTCAGCTATACATCAAGTTTCTCATATTTATTTCCTCTTCTCACCTGTGTACCTACTTGCGCTTCCATCTCTAATTGTTTTCTAGAGAAGAGTTAAAATGAAGATGTCTTTGATGTCACAATGTAACTTAGAGCAGAACAAGGAAATGTAGCTCTTAGCATAAAGAGAATAAAACTGTGTTGATTGCATACTGAAGTGGGCTGTTTGCTGACAGACAGCTAGAGGTAAATTCCATTCTTGCAGTTTTTCGTGAAGATTAATATGCTGGGATTTATACTACGTTATTTGGTTTTACTAATTCTAGAAATAGGCCTTTTCACTCATGTAAATCCTTCTTGGTAGTAGAGCAACAAATAATAAGTAATATGATAAATCTGTTTACTTGGTCCCAGATGAGAGATAGTTGCTGATCAGCATACCCTTGGGTTGGCTTGCTTACAGAAAACTTGAGTACTGTCTACTGGATGCTGTTCAAACAGTCTGTCAAATTTTAATATCGTTTTGTTGTAGTACTTTGCCCGTGTTTGTAGTCTCAGTGGAGGATAGAAGACCTTCTCGTACATTTACGGTGAAGAGCAGCCTCTGATTTCAGACAGACAAGCAGCCCTTTTGAATAATGAAGGGAAGCAAGAAAATGTAGTCAGTG
>VXBH01009036.1:0-12469 GCA_013400035.1 Rynchops niger
CTCAGTCACCACCATACAAATAGAATCAAGCTATTTAGGATCAGTGAAAATTAAAAACCTAACCGACAAACAGAAAAAACCTCTCCACACAAGAACAACAAACTAGTTAGTTAAATACAACTCCGGTGATCACTAATAAATACCAGTCATTCTTTAACATAACTGTATCCATCTTTATAAGATACCAACAAGTATATTTTTAAATTGTTGCTTAACACTCTATCATTTCATTAGTAGGAAGTATGCTTCTCTCCTGATATCTTCCAGTAAAATTCTCCAGTATATTTTACAAGAATCTGACATCCTAAAAAAAGCTCACATCTATTATTTATCAGGATTATTCTTGTCCTTGGGTCTTTTATTTGCTCAAGCTTCTTTTCCATATTTTTTATTCATAATCTTCCTGATGTTCTGTGTCCAGATTATTTGATCAGGTCTGTACAGATGTAGGAATTAGTAACAGTACCTGTAACAGTAGTTTGAGGTTTGGTGAATTTCTGTGATAAGGTGGGGCCTGGAACTTTTATGAAACTTTAATATTTACCAGTTTCAGTTTTTACTTTAAAGTAACTGCAATTTCATATAAAAGATAAATTAAAATATAAGTAGGTGCAATAAAACAGTCTGTAAACATCTGGTTTAACTAATACTGGAATCTATACATAATTCCTGGAGAAAGTCTCTTTTATATCCAGAATGTGTAGTGTACTAACATGAAGAGATACAGTGAGCAGTACAGAATATCAAGTGTTTACACAGATTTCACACTGCATAAAATGTGACAGACATTAAATGGAAAATATATCCTTCAAAAATGTACTCTGGCACTATATTGTTTGTATCTAAAAAGTGAAGCATTCCTGGCTTCTGAAAGCTGGGGAACAGTACTATTCCCTAGCTAATGTGGCACGCCACCAAATCCATGCAACCGCTTAGCTTTCACCTGTGTATAAACTGGCCAAAAGTATTTTTCCACTTTCAGGAATACTTTTGAATGCAACACTTATGCATCTTAAGTGTCATTTGCTCATCAGGCATAACTTCAGATATGAACATCCCAATTCTGCTTTTCCCTTATTTGATGTAACTCTACTAAAATCAGTGAGACTGCTCTTGACCAGAAATCTGAACTCATAGAAGACAGGGAAGTTTTGCTTTGAGTTTCAGTGAAGAGCAGCATTTTATGTCTTGGGTAGGATCAGAATCAGGACACTAAGGCTAATGCAAACCAGCAAACAAGCCAAAGCCTTTACCCACACCTGCTGAAGTCAGTGGAATTTTTGTCATTTATCCCAGTAGGAAAATGAGTCAGAGCATTACTTCCTGATGCTCGGGAAAGACACTATTGCCTCTATTCTTTTACCTTTTTCAAATGTAGTGCACTCAAGAACATGTATGCTTTTACTCAGGGGAACAGGCTGTCCAGAACAGGGGAAAAAAGATGTATGGCTTTTAAAACTTTCATTTTTCACACATTTATATCTCAAGACTCTGCCAAACTGTGAATTCCATTTCCCATTTGGACGGTTATGTTTCAATTTAGGTTTTTAACTGCATCAAACACCTGAGGACTTGGAAAAATAAAGAGGCAGCAGTTTCCACATTTACACTTTGGCACTAATTTCCAGGGAAGATCAAGCTGGAGATGAGCCATTGACTTCAATAGCTGCTAAAACACTCTCCCAAAAATGTCATACCTGCAATAATCTAGGCTAATTACATGGGTATTGCTTTTTCCCAAAGCATAGAATCATAGAATTGCCTAGGTTGGAAGATCATCTAGTCCAACCACCAACCTAACTGGAAAAATCATATGTCTAGGCACTACGTCTACCCGTCTTTCAAATACCTCCAGGGATGGTGCCTCAACCACTTCCCTGGGCAGCCTGTTCCAATGCNCCTCAATGTCGAGGTGGGGCCTCACCAGTGCTGAGTACAGGGGACGATCGCTTCCCTAGTCCTACTCACCACACTGTTCCTGGTACAGGCCAGGATGCTGTTGGCCTTCTTGGCCACCTGGGCACACTGCTGGCTCATTTATTTCAATTACTCAGATTTTAGATGCCTTTAAAGAAATTTTAGGAAGAAATTACCATGTGCTAAATTCCTGAATATCGCTGAACAGGTGAGTTATGCCTTTGAGCTCAAAGAAGTCTAAAAGGCTGACAGCATCTTGGTGACAGCAAAACCTAAAAGATCATCACTTCTTATTTCATTATGGGCACAGTAGCATGACTGAATTTGCTAGTATGTCTGGATTTCTGTTATACCAAGCCCTTTTTAGAGAGCTGTCAGTATAATCTGGTCTGGCAACATGGAAAGCTGATGTTTCCTCTTTTTGTTCAGCATTTCTGAGGAATTTGGATAATAGTGCAAAATTCTTGAATTCCAGCTGCAGAACATTACACAATGAAAGAAAGGAGACATGAGAATATATACCAGTCCTAAATAAAGCCAAAGCCCATCATTTGTAATTTTGCAATAATTTGGTTGCAAGCTTTTCAGAATGATCAATTCTCAATTGGAAAAACTATTTTAGGGAGTTGCTTTTTAAAATATGCTAACCTTTTACTTATTTTCCTTGCATTTGTGGAATTTTAAAATGTTGAATTGAAAAAAATCTCAGTTGTTCAGACTCTGGCTAATGAAAGTAAGCTTATTATTATTATTATTACTAATACTACTACTATTACTACTATTACTATTATATAGGTGCTATATATCATATCTCTATTTTCAGAGATTTTTGTGTCCGGCTTGTGTATACAATATCAATGAAAACTGTGATATTTATATAGAAATGAGAAAGTTACTGAGTAAGTCTATAACCTGGAAAGAACTACTGTAAATTGCCTTGATTGCAACCAAGTGGGATGATCATAAAAACATCTGTAGAGTGAAAATGTAAGATACTTGAGAAATACTTGACTGGTTTTTGCATTATTTCCTTGACCGTGATTTCATCCTGTTGCCTAGAATACTAATAACCAGTTCTTGGAGGCGATGATATAACCAGCTCTGTAAATCTTCCTGTGCTAGAAACCATGAAATGCATAAGTAGCAGAAGTCCGAAACCTCCCCTCCTGTCTGCACAGACATGCTGTCCTTTGGGAGAAGTCTGTCTGTCTGCACCCCATGTTCCTTCCTCTAATGCCATTCCTATGTTTCCAAGCTTTCTTCATATCAAGGAGTGCACAAGTACGCTTTTCTGAGGAAGAGTTTGTGATCAAAACATATTCACTATCATTCCCATGGCCATTTTTTGAAATTTCAAGTGGTATGTGTGTCGTGGTTTTGGCCAAATTGGCCAATGGCCAGCAACAGATGCTCTCCCCCCACCTCTCACACATGGAGAGCAGGAGGAGAGATAGAGAGATTTACGAGTTTAGAAGAAACTAACCTACTTCAATTAAATATTAATAATAAAATAAAAAGGTAATAATGAAATAGAAATAGATACAGTATATGCAAAACTGTATTAAGCTCCCAGGATGATGTCACCGGCAGGCACTGGGGAAGTCCCAGACTGGACTCAGCAATGGATGGGAACTGGATTCCAGAGCTGGAGTCAGGAACACATGGATTGGGATCAAAGGCAGATGAACAGACAGGGTTCTCCTCAGACACCGTCCACTGAAGAAAAGAGAGCTGACTCTTTGTTCCCTCAGCTTTTATACTNCCCCATGTTCCTTCCTCTAATGCCATTCCTATGTTTCCAAGCTTTCTTCATATCAAGGAGTGCACAAGTACGCTTTTCTGAGGAAGAGTTTGTGATCAAAACATATTCACTATCATTCCCATGGCCATTTTTNGTCTCCTGTCTGCTCCTCCCTGCAGGTGGGACCCTTCTACGCTTTTCCATTTCCGACCCTCCAATGGGGCAAATAATGAAATTAACTGACCTTCGTTGTTATAGCAATAAGTATAAGCAAGAACGTCTCTGCATACCATTCCCTGGCAACAACTGTAAACATTGGTCTTATCACTCTGAGAACTAACCATTTTCAGCACAACATGCCGTTAATTTCAGAGAGTTAGAAGAGGCCTAGCTAAGAAGTAAAATTACTGAACAGAAAGTTGGTTCTGTTTTGCCTCAAACCAGGACAATGTGAAAAAAATACTGCCAAGTACTGATACACAGTAAAATCACTGCAGAATTCCATGGGACGAAAAAATCCAATCTCTATGGGACTTTGTAGATGCTGTTAAGTGACGTCCTTTGTCACTGCTTCTTTTACAAACTTGAAGATGATAATATCATGCCTTCATTGTCCCAGTTTTTTGAAAACAGAAGTAGCTACGTTCTGGATCATTCCTCTGACTGGGTGTAATTTAAGCTGCAGGGAAGGCTGAAAAGGTAAGTGCATGTTGTAAGTAAATGTTGTTACCCTCTTTCTACAAATGAATCTGAAACATTCAGTACAACTAAGCCAAATTGGCTGCAGAGATGCAGTAGAAAACAGGAATTTGTTGTTCAATGCTAGGTAAAATTGCATCAAGGATAGCAGTTTGTGGAGTAATAAGCCAGTGCTTTCTGATGGCTTTCCATGAAAAACATCACAAGGGCAGCAGTTTGGGAATATGAGATCTGCTGTATGGCCAGTCTGTTGCAATGGAGCCAGAGAAGGAATTAATTAGAGGTTTCTCATCTAGGCCTGCCTTTGTTTAAACAAGACCCATAGTAATGCTCTGTTTATGTTACCAGATAGTTAGCAGTCAATTTCATTACATTTTCCTAAAAATATAAATATAAATGAGAAAGAGGGTTTTTGTGATACTCATAGTTTGGCTTGCAACTCTAGATAAACACACTTCAGGGATGTTTCAACTCTGCTTAGGTACATGCATAAGTCCACTCAGATGGGTCTTCTCTCTCATTTTTGTAGCTATATACGTTCAAATATCAGCAAGACAGGGATTACGATTGATCCAAGGGTAGAGTTCAAGTGGGGAAGTTAATTTTTCATTTAAGTAATGACTTGCTTGCTAAATTGAATCTTTCAGCTGCTGCTTTTTTCCTTGATTTCAGTAGCCATTGTTTTGAATTAAGAGGAGAAAAGCTCTATTTGAAGCTGTTTATATAATTTAAATAAGGGGGAAAATGCTGCATTGGTGTGCAATTATAGACAAAAAGTTCTTCCTGAATTGTTCAGAACATAAGGGCAAGATGTGTGTGCAGGCAGGAGTACTGATTTACAGCAAACAGAAATGGTGAAAATCCTTTACTTTCTGTAAAAAGAGATGCTTAGATTTCTTGGGGATATTTTCTGCATTGTTGTGCACGCAGCTTCACCCTACTTACAGAAACTACAGAAAATGGATTGTTTTACTGTATAGACAAAGTGACTTGCTCCATAGTCCTCGTGTAAAATTTCCATTTTTCTGAACAGAGAGAAGGAGGAGTTTCTGGTGGGAAGTAATATTTACTGAGGTCTCAGTATAGTCAAATATATATGTGATTTTACAGGAATTTTTACATAAGGTATAAACACAGGGTGTGGAATCTTATAAATGTCTACAGATGGTGTTCTGGTTATGGCATTTTTGGTTCAGACTCATGCTTTATTACAACTGCTTTATGAAAACTTACCTTCCCAAGCTCTGCTCTGCAACAGTCCTCACGTGAAGGGTGTCCCACCAGCTTTAGTTGTGTCACATGAGTGTTTGGATACCTACCCTCCAATGTAAAATCATGCCCATGGTAATTTCTTTACTAGACATAATGCATCTTTGTCACTTAGAGTTTCCAATAAGCTTTTTCATCCTCTTAATTAAAAAACAACAGTATTCATAATATAGAAAGGAATTAGTAGCAGCCATAACTTTTTATATTTGCTAATGCCAAGGTCATATCATTGCTTAATGTAAAATATAAATGAACCACCTGCCTCCTCCTCTTGAGATCCTGTAATTCCTCCTCCTCAGTAATTTGCAGTCTATAATATCTATTTCTTCCAAATGCTTGCTCGTGTGAGTTAATAAACAGATAGATTAGCCTAAACTATCACTTTGAGGACATTGACCCATTTTTTTCTTTTGATATTAGATGTACTCTTTCAAGGGAAGATGAACAATAAATAATAAAACCGAGTCTGTGTAGGAAATACCAAACTCATATTTAATTCTGCTCTGTTGCCAACTGGTAGATGAAGTTTTACTTCCAGCACAACACATTCATACTTTGAAAATTACAAACACTCCAGCTTTAAGCATGTGAGGAGATTTCTGTCTGGACAGCTTTTACAAAAAGAGAAATAGAATAACACAATATAGATAATTTATTATAAATACTGCCAAGCTGGTGTGTCTCATATGTGAGGAAGGACTGGTCTAAAGTAGGTAAGGATCATATGAATACAGTCTCCATATTACTGATGTTACAGGTTTAAAAAATTTATAGGCACATGAGTGTGAACTTCTCATTGAATTGTAGGATTAAAGACCTGCAAAAAGCATCCTAGATTGGTATGGCATGACAGGAATCTACATCTTCTGTTTAGACCTCTGATTTAGCTGATAATGTGTGGCCAAACAACTTTTTTTGTCATAGCTTCATGTTCTCACATCGTTATCTAATTTCCAGATCAGAATATCAAGTGCTCCTGGATTTTAACATAAATATAGAAATTAATTAGAGCTACTTACTCTAATTATCAAACAAACACCAAGAAAATCTCATGACAGAATTGATCCCTAAAGCTACATTTACATTAACAAGCAGTGAAGCAGGAACAGATATGTGGGATGAAACAGTGTTGAAGAACCTATTTCCACACTAAACAGGTTTTAGGGGTGGGGACATACTGAATTCACGTGGACTGAATGCTCATTAGCAATTGGAGTGCACCTTCTGTTGTTGTTTAATCCCAAGGAAATACAGTCTGTGCACTCCACCACCACCCTGCAACATGAAGCAAGGCAAGTGGTGATGGTCAGAAAATTCACATTGAAAGTACACTCCTGATGCAATTTTAATAGTTGCCTTAGATACACCTAGGAATTCCAGGCACAAGATGAGATTATCAGATCATCAGTTACACAAAACATTTAATTTCTATTTTGCTAGGGATCTGTGTTCACTGACGGCCAACTCAGATGAACTGGGATGGGCTCCTACCTTGTGAGTCTCTCTTTTGGGGGGACTGTGGAGTCTATCACCTCTATCACCAGTTATGGATTCAAGATTCAATTCATAACAAGTAATTTTAGAAGCTCTAGACAGAAATCATGCCCAATTCTTCTTTGTTTCTGTAATGTAATACACATTCACTTACTAGTGTAAGGTGTAGTTGAGATCTGTAGTAATGGATGAACCACCAGAAGATTACCCTGCAACAGAAATTGCTGCAGCAGTGTCCCTGAAGCTTCAATCACCAATTTGTGTAGGGAGAGGACTTAGCTAGAGTGACTGTCACTGATTCAATACCAGCTGTAAGCAGAAAGAGGGAATTCTGTCAAAGTTACTTCCCTGCCCCTCTGAAATCTCCTAGCAGGACGACGGTGTTAGCATCACTTGGCTTGCTTGAGTGCATGGTAAGCAGGGAGAGCTGAGTCTGACATCCACTTACATCAGTTTTCCTAAATTTTAGATCCTTCTATTAAAAAAAAGCAGACAGAAAATAAGAATTTCTGGTTAGAATTATTAGTGCAATTCTAAAGCATCAGCTCTGTCTAGGATCTGTCCCTCAAAACCTTTTTCCCCCAATGGGGATTTAAGTAGATTACTAAGTATTTGACAGACCTCAGTATCAAGATGTCCTGGTTTCATTTGGGATAGAGTTAATTTTCTTTCTAGTGGCTGCTGTGTTTCAGATTTGGTATGAAAGGAATGTTGATAATGCATATTGTCTTACTTGTTGCCAGGTGATGTTTATATTAGTCAAGGACATTGTTCATCTTCCCATAGAAGCTGAGAGGGAGCATAGACAGGACAAGCTGGCCAACGGAATATTCCATACCATAGGCATCACGCTCAGTATATAAATGGGGGCTGGCTGGGGGGCAGGGATCGGGATGAGCTGGGCAACCAATCACCAGGTGGTGAGAGTGACTTGTGTTGTATTACTTTATTTTGTATATTCTTATACCATTATCATTATNTACTTTATTTTGTATATTCTTATACCATTATTATTATTGTTGTTGTTATTGTTGTTTTCCTTTTCCATTATTGTTCTATCAAACTGTTTTTGTCTCAACCTGCGATTTTTTTTCCTTTTCTCCCTCTTCTCCCTACCCTTCTAGGGGAGAGGGGAAGAAGTGAGTGAGTGGCTGTGTGGTCCTAGTTGCTGGCTGGTGTTAAACCATGACACAAGATCAATACTGAATTAGAAGGCATAGCTAAGTATAATGAAGGGAAAATAATTAAAAGAATGAAGGAGGATTTTGATATATGGGGAACTATTAAAGTTATATTTATGGGGTCATGTAAATGTAGTAAAGATTCTGTCTGTACCACAATTTAATTCTATATCAGAAATGGTCCCCGTAGATATACCAAAAGATTATTTTACTAAAATTGAATGTGTATCCTCTTCTGGACTAAAGGAAAGGAGAAAAAAAATCTTAAAAGTAGAAAGTTGTGAATTTTACACAACACAGATTTAAAGCTGCCTAAACTCCATCTGTATCAATGGTATTTAGTTGGTTCAGATGCCACAGTTCACCCAAATGGTTATGTTAGTCTGTGAGAAAAGGAGAACTAGCAGTGCTCTAGGATGGTTCTCCTATTCTCCATAACAGAATTTAATCAAGTATTTTTTTTGTATTTTAAGAATACAGAAATATGGTCGAAAATTATCTGTTAGAAAAATCACAAACATATATGTCTCTGTAAGTATTTGGTTTAATTCTACTTTAAAAAACAGAATGCAGACATGATTTTGATTTGCCTTGTTAAATGAAAAAATTCAGACTGTAGAGTGTTTTAATATATTTTTAGAGATGTGTGCAGCAAACCTGAATTGTTCATTACTTATTTAAATTTTTCTAACTGAATGAGCAGGTGCAGCTCTGAGCATCTGTTGTTCTTTTTTGCCTCTTCCTTTTCATTAGTGCTTTTTCAATTATACTAAAAACTACTTAATTGGATCATAAGTTCTCTTAAAATGTCAGTTCTTTTCTTAGCTCACTTAAAAACAAGGCTCATGATAATGAGAGAACATCAACCTGAATTCATTTTGCTTTGTTAACACCAAGTGGATGGTGAACTTCATCCTGCCTCACAGCTTCCTCCGTGGACAAAAGCATCTATTTTGTATCAGAAGTTTGATCATTGGTGGAAAGATGATGGAGCTGTCTAAACTGGGAGAACTGAGGAGACTTTGAGGGTTTGCACCCTGACTGCATCACAAATCTAAGTCACTGCTGTCCCCTGTGCTTTCTTTTAAAGAGAGCTCAGAGTGCAAGCGCAGGGAGGCTACAGCGTGCTCCTGGAGCATACTTTCTAGCATCTATTGCATCTCTCTTGCTTAGTTTCTGATTCCTGTAATTTTTAACTCAGCATGAGAAGAATGATCTTTGCCATTTCATCAAAACATTCCTCTACCGAGTGTCAGGTCAGCATAAAATGTAATGTTAGGCTTTTTGGCCTGATTTGATAATTCATTTGTGGGATCAGTCCCTGGTGGCACAAAGAGCTTCCTTGTTTGAATAAAGGTTTAAAGGATTGTACCTCTAGTTGATACAGTGAATTGGTGTTGCACTAAATACTGGTACTTAGCAAGTACACATAATAAATCATGATTAAACATCCTTCTAGTCACTTTTTTTCAGGACTGATAATATACAGCTACCACAATTTGTCTTCTGTTTTCTAAATTAGCACTAAACTAGCACTCCTTTCCAATGTTTTAAATACATGTCATTTAACTGGGAGACAGGCACTGCAATTATTATCATCATTAACATCAGTCTAGGCCAGGGTCCCCTCTCCATAGTGGCATCTGCTTTAGAAGGTGGTGTGAACAGGAGGAAGATGTGGGCTCATGTATCTCACGTGAAAGCCACTCATGGTATCTGGAGACTAACTTCATCCTCAAAGGTCAATGTTTAAGTCTCTTCCAAAACTCTTTGACATTAACACATAGCATTCAGTTTTTCATGGCAGAGGCTAACTCTTCCTCTGAATACTGCTGTTCTTGCTTTCACTGATATCCACTGATTTTGACTGTTTAGCTAATTACCAGGTGAAAACAAATCTTTCACTGCTTTTTCTGCTGTCTTCTGCTTTCACTGTCCTGTGGCACCTGTGTTGTAAGACAGGAAGAAAAGTGTCTTTGTCCTGGTTCCGGCGGGGATAGGGTTAATTTTCCCTGGTATTCCATGCCATGTGAGCCATGCCCACACTGAGCTGCCGGGGGAGGGGGCAGGAAGTCGCCAATTGGAGCAGGCTGGGGCAGCCCGGGTGAGGTCGGGGAGCAGCTTGGAGGGGAGCGGTGATTCCGTAACCGTGTTTGTATATTCCTCTGTCCGTGTTATTGTTGTTGTTTTCTTGTTCCCTTTGCTGTTCTGTTAAACTGCCTTTGTCTCAACCCAAGAGTCTTGCCTTTTTCTTCCGATTCTTCCTGTATTGGGAAGGCCTGAGCGAGCAGCACGTAGTTCTTTGTTGCCATCTGAGACAGTCTTCCACAGGCTATTTGTTATTTTAAATATTTTTATCACATCCTCTATTATTGGCATCCTTTTTCATAGAAAATAAATCCAAACTTTCTCTGCATGTGGGTTTTCCCATGCCTCTAAGTATCTCCATTCCTTTCTAATGATTTTGATTCTCCGGCTCTGCTGGGGCCATTCCAATAATGTATGTTGATCCCATGTCCAACCTTAAATTTGAGTCTAATCTACTTCACCTTTCTATCGTTTGGACATAAGATTAGACTTTGGTAAGGGCATATGGTGAGATTCATCTGCAGCCCATTCCTACCTTCAGTGTGGTGAACACAGAGGTCTCAGCCTGGCCCACTGCCACACATCCCAGCACAGCAGTATTACCTGGCTGATGCTGAGCGCAAAAGTCATCTGCTGTGGTCCCTGATCCAATCTTCTGTACCCTAGGTGCAAACTGTATAGGTAGGCTGTTTGCATATGAGTTGTCCTTTCAACGTTACAGATATGGCAACATGAATAGGAGTACACCGGGCTGTCTTTTGCTCTTTTGTCTGGTACAGTATAGACATAGCCTAATTTTGTGAACACCCCTTTTAGATTTGGTGAGCAGAACTGAGCACAGTATTCTGGAGGAGGTAAAGTATTTATAAAGCCATAAAATATGATGACATTTTATTTTCTGCCTTGTTATCATCCAATTTTAGATAAATACAAACACCTTGCCTGCTTTGGTCGAGCACAGCCATTTTCCAGTTTAGAACTTCACTGAGCTACATACAAGGATGCTTCCTCCTTATACTTTTATGTTTTATTTCATCAGCTTTCACACTGCTTATTCAGCTAGCTTTGTCAGGTCATTCTGAGATTTTCATAGTCTTTTGGAGACTCTTATGTCTGAATAGCTTTCATCACCACTGAAAGTTACTGTCAATATGTTGTTTGTTAATAAAGCTGCATGTAATCAAAGTGAGGCATTCAGAGACTTTGTGACTAAATGGGGACTTTGGAGGACTCTGAATAAACGTAGTGAAAACACTCTCTTCTCCTTAGCACGATTAATTGAAAATATGATATAGGAAAAACTATTTCAGAGTTGCTGTTCTGGGTATTATGGCGATGTGTGATCTTGTTGAGTGGCTCTTTTCTGAATGACTATTAGGGACAAGCATTAATGTGAACAAGAATGTTTTTACTGTCTTCAGTGAGCCTCATCTAGACCAAGTGTCACATAACCTGCTGAGGTCTCAGTGTGTGTACACAGTGTTGAGACTTCACTTGCTGTTTCTTTCTGTGACTGTCCTTGCTAAACTGAAGGGTTTATTTCCAGAGCTCAGGAGTGCCATTCACAACTTCTCCCCATGGCTGCCTACTTTTTTCTATCTAATATTCAGTCACAAAATGATAGGCTCATGGATAGCTAACTATCCTTAATAGCTTCCTACTCACCCATGAGCTGAAATGCTGTGAAAAATGTGAAAGAGGATTTGGAAGGGCAATCCAAGACATTACAGCTCCACTGTATCACCGCTGACTTGCAAGAGAAATGACTGCTAAGGTGACAGGCAGCTTTCACAAGTCCAGTTTATCCAATATATTACGACATCTATTTGGGCACCTCTTTCCATTCTGTGCTTTATTCTCAGAATTTGGGGTGCTGATTTCTTTACTAACCTGCTTGTATGCTCATTGATATTTTTGCAAATTTTTTGGTAAAAACAAAAAAAAAAAACAAAATGCGAGCCTGCAATATTTAGCTCCCTTTGCATGACCATAGTTAGTAACACAAGCAGTTGAGCAGTAATAAAATAGGCTGTTTATGCCCAAATCCCATTCTTTTCAGTTAGATTGTGAATTTCATCAT
>VXBH01009041.1:0-18752 GCA_013400035.1 Rynchops niger
CACGCTCCAGGAACCTTCGGGACACTTCCCTCTCTGCTGCATAGTATTTCCAGCAAACATCTGGAAAGACCTTCAGAAAGACCACTTCCAAAACTTATTTCTAGTTAAGAATGTCCTTACAGGATTAAGATTCACCTGTCTGTCCAGCTAGAAGCTTTGCCAGCAGCCAATACTTTAAAGGTATGAAAAGGATAGAAAATGTTACTCTAATTTTCTGAAAGGCTCTTATTCATCTATTTAGGCATATTTAGGCAAATAATGGATTTCATTTTGCAAATATACAAGTTATAGCAAAGGTTCAGTTAGTGCTGAGACCTGCACTAACTGAACCAACTAGTTTATCTGGGTACCTTCGTGACCTTGATGATAAAAGTAATTCAAATGTCTCTGGAGTGGGTTTGAGGAGAAAAGAGTACATTCCTGCTGGTGGATGGATGGCAGAGGGTATGTGAGAGATGAGCTTTTCTGGATGCAGGCAATGACAGGTTAGAACAACCTCTCATCTCTGCTGTTTGTGGCTGATTGTTATTTATAGACTTATATTATTTAGTGGTCAGTACTGTACAACTTGAATTTTAATAGTATGCTTGCATATCTCATTATTTTTTTGGAAATATATATTTGTCCTATTTGTGCATCAGGCTTTTTATTTTCCAACTAGACGTATGCTAGTGTGACAGCAGCACCCATCCTTGGGATGCTCTTAAGAAGGGGCTGCATGCAGGGGTCAGGACTGTGGCTGCCCAAATTCAGGCCACTAAGCAAGGCTCCCTGTCACCAGCTCTGCTGGCTGAACTGGGAGATTTTGAGATCACGTCCTATAGTACTAGCCACACCTTTTCAATGCTGGTATAGGACGGGGAGGGAAAAGCAGAGTGCTGCTACAGGGATGCATCAGATATGAGATGGGCTTGCGGAGCTGCTGTGTTCTGCAGACTGTAGTAAAATGAAGCTAACATCCTGCATGCACCATGATCCTTCAGGCAGTGCTGCATGTTGTCACTTCTTTAAATAATATATCTTTCATCTTACTGTGGCAGCGCGTGAGGATTTGGGACTAAATTGCAGCTGGAAAAAGGAAAGAGCATGATGATGTAGGTTTGTGTTCCCTCAGTCACAAATCCTGTGATGTCAGAGGAGAAAATTAGCTCATGTTTCTTCTACATTATTTACTTGGCCATCTACTCTAGGTGGAATTGGCTTTTCCTCTGAGCTCTGTTCTTTCACTTTCTCTTATTTCCGTTTTCCTTCTCCCTGCGGAAATAGCAAACAAATAACTCTCTTCCCACAGTATTGTTTTCTAAGCATGGGAAAAGGTAGCCTTCTGCCTTCAGTAAGGCTGTTCACAGATAAAAGTTTTCAGACTGAGGGGTACAGAGTGAGGTAGTTCAAGGATTACATGTAATAAGATTCTGCCATGAAGTAAACACCATACAAGATGGCCCTTAAAGTGAAACATAGCCTAGACTTACTGAGGACTAAAATCAATATGATGTATCACTGCAATTGGATGCCAAAGGAGGCTGCTATTCATGTTCATGGTATTTCAGAGATGACAATGTGCTATTTTTCTTCCATAAAGAAGGACTTATGTGAGTTTACTTGTGCCTTGTCTAACAAAACAAATCAAAACATTTAGGCTGCTATAAGAATGTTCTGGCAAGGGAAACATTAGCACAAACAAGGTGCATTCATTCAATTTTAAATCCTGAATATTTTGCAAAGGAAAAGTATCAAGGGTAGTTTGCAGAGGTAGCTTGGATGTGAACAGCTAAGTTATTTGCAATTTTTAGCACTTATTTAGATCTACTTTACCGTAGCTTAAACCCTTATTACTCATATGTAAGTCCATTCTGTCTTAACTAGAAGAAAAATAAAATTGCTTTATATGCCATTGATATTCTATCAGCTTTTTCTCTGTTTAGGTCTTCACATAACAACAACTAAAGCTGACCTTCAGCATTGGTTTCTTTCCAGGGGCTGATTATTATGACAGTTATTTGAAATAATTTATTCCTGATGAAATACATTATATTTTGCTTAGGTTACATGATCACAAATTCCTGTGATCAAAATTTAAAATGGCACAAGCCCTGGACTTATCTGTCAGGCATTTTATAATTGATTTAAATTTTTGGCACTGTGTTAGATCTCAGATTGCAGTCACTCCCTACACTAGCATCGCAGCAGGGGTTACAGCAGGCTTTTGTTTACTGTTCAGTAAGTTTAAACAGCAGAGACAGACATCGGTGTAGACAAATGCCAGAATAGTTCAATGATTACAATAAAAATTGTAACAAACAAGTACTAAGGGTTTTTTCCTGACAGGAAATTCTGCTTTATGGATGAGGAACTATTTGAATTTGGTAATAAAGTTTACAACTGTCTTAGAAAGAATCAAAATTACTGTAGGAAAATATGCAAAAATATTATTTTCAATAGCTAAGCATATACTAGGTCTGCAGATCAGCTATATCCATAGGATTACTATGTATCAGTTGGTAGTTTGGGGGGGTTTTAATCATTATGTTTTAATAGACCAGAAAGTCACTTGAGGTTGATTGAAACTTTACAATTTTGACAAGATCAGGTTTAATGGTTTTAAGAGTATTTTAAAAGAATCTTGGTCTATTGCTTCGCCCAGCTGAATTAAGACTATAGTTGGTATTGGCCCCTTGTAAACCTGCAGACCTTTTTGAAGCTGTTCCTGTATGATCACAATTAATTATATGCCATTAATAACCACTTGTTACCATTTATCCTGAAATACAGAAGGGTTTCAAAATTATGACTTCTGTTTGATGTTCATCTCTGTTACTGGATTTACCTCTTAGCAGAACATGTACATTCCTGTACACTTGTGCTACTACATTTGCTGTTTGAAAATTACAATAAGGGAAATCTAACAGCAATGCCTCCTCTTCTTATAACTAGCCCTTGTTTTTTCATTTCTCACCATATATCAAGCTACTCTTTTCCCCCTGGAAAGAAATTCTCTTATTTGGTCACTTCACTGTGAGGTGCTGTACACAACCTCCCAAATGCTATTGCTAGTCTCTGTGACTTAACTTAATCCATAAAGATTTTGTGAAGATTAATGGTGTCTGATCCTGTAAATCCTGATTTATTAAATGCTTTAAGTATGTATTTAACTATCAATGGCATTCCACATATATTTATGGGGAATCAATTATAGTGTTTGGGTAAAGTTGTGGATAGGTGAAGAATGTATAGAAACTAGTAAGGACGTAGATCTTATTTTATTAAAGGGCATCATGATACTTCTATAGTGGAAGTAGAGCAAGGCTGTGAAAGTTTCTAATGTGTGGTAAACTGTCTGTAAATATCTGGTCTAAAGCAGAGTTGGGATGAAGATTTACTTGATTCCCCTCTCCCTCAATTATTTTTCTTAAATCCTCGTTCAGTTTCTTTGTAGGGTTGTGGAAGATGACCCTTAAAGAAATGGGCAAATGGAACTTTCCACTTGTAAAACTACTTTAGTTAAATCTTTTGTTAGGTGCGAAGTCTGTACTAATTTCTTCTGTAGAAATGGTGGAATCTTTCCTGAACCTTGCTAAACTAAAGGCTTAGAAATGCAGTAAATACTCAATTAAGAGAGAATTGTTATTCTGTAGAACTTAAACCTGTGGTGACAGAACTATTACAAGGCTGTATGTATCTGGTGGCCGCTTATTCTGATGTATGCGTATGGCTTTGAAATATCGAATTTTTTGTAAGTATCTGGATTATGAAACTAGATGCTTACTCTGACAGTCTCAGTCAAGGACTAGCATTTAAATGACTCAAATATGAAGGCTAAAGCTCATTTCTCATAGCAATGAATAAAGCCCACTGAAGGAGGTAATAAGTTGACTCTTTGAAAAGTGAGAAAGCAGTAGAAATGACTAACAGAAACAAAATTAATAGATTCAAATAGAATTTTTTATAATGTACCCTTGAGTAAAAAAGCCTGTAAAGAGCCTGTAAAAAGTATGTCTAATTGAGTGTTACTGTATTGATACTGAATATATTATAATTTGAAATTAATTAGTAGTATTACAACTGAGACTTGTCAGCATGATATTGCATGTTACTTCTGGTAGTTGGTTTCCTACGTTAGAAAATAGGAGTTCTTTCCAGGCTCAAAGAAGTCTTGAACTTGAATTAAGCATTTAAATATGATTGTAGTATCTTTGTACCCAAATGGAGTTAAAGTTTGTATTTCAAAAAGGTCTCCCATGTTTTGCCTTCAACATATGGGAACTGAAAATCCATTCATTAAATCAGGGAGTATAATTGCTTTGCTCATTACCAGCTGTATGCTTCCAGTACTTGACATAAATCTGAATGTCTACAGAGGGCTCAGATTTTTAACAAAGAAATGTTTATTGCAGACTTTTACACAAAGAAAAAGCTAAACTTGCCTGTTGTATCTTCTTGCGAGGAACAAATGAAAGAATTTTTGAAAGCTGTCAAATCCGTTTGTAAAAAGTTTACCGAAGTCTTTGTTAGGGTCACCTCTTTAATTTATGTGCTTAAATATATACTGTATCCAGTATATATTTATATACGTATACATATTTCCCTTCATTAATTTTTAAAATGAAATGGATGTTCCATCTAACAAATGTCAAAAATAGTATTGTAATTGAGTTACTATGTTGCATTATTGCTAAAAAGACAGTGATTAAAGGTTTATGCTCTTAGACTTTCTTATTTTGTTTTGTGTACTCTTAACCTCTCTGTACCATGATTCTACTTCACTTTGATGTTTCCCTGTGACATCAGCTTGAAAACCTGTTTCTCAGCCTTACTGGGGCTTCTTTGCTGTGCGTGGTACTTTGTGGAACCGGTCATAAATCCTTCTCAATGCTTACCTTCAAAATCTTCCTTAAGACTTGATCCTCTTGTGGTGCCTTGAGGCAGCATGTGTATTGTTACACATGTTAAGGTAACTTGTTAAACTTTGACATTTGTAACTCCCAGTGTGTTCCTTGAGAATCATTAAGTGTCAGTGCATTTGTTTTAAATCTGATAGAATTAGTTCTTAATTTCAGAATCTGCTAAGGCTACTGGGCTTGAAACAAAGTTGTTTTGATTACAGGAATCTGACTACTACTGACTAAACAAATATACGGCTCAAAGTATGAGATCCAAATCTGACGTGTGGAAAAAAATAAAAACTAGTTCTCAACACTGCTTTTGTGGCTACTATGAACAGTTTAACTCGGGGCCTTTTTCCTTCTTAGTATTGATCATGCAAAAATACTAATATTGAAGTGCTCCTGTGTGCTAAAGAGATGAGTGTATAGATTTTTTTACATCAATAGCGTAATTAACATTGACATAATGCTTATTTAAAAATCTTTGTGACAAATAGAAAAGCTGTGCATCTGCCTTGGGGATTCTGGGTGGGATATTTAAGGTGATTTCTCTGGACTAGTTGAAAAAGCCATATAGGGCTGAAAGAGTTAAGACTTAGAGGTTATTTTTAGACAATTGCAATTAAAAGGGATTAAGCAGTTGCTTAAGAAGAAACCTTAATTTTCTCTGCATGCCTATATGGTTTTTATCCTCTGTTCTGTATTTGAATAATATCAATAATGATATTTTTGTCCTAGAGGAACTGGGCTTCATTGGAAAATACTTCTGCACCTTCAACTATACTGTGCGTGTCAACAGAAGTTTCCTGGTAGGAATAGTTGTGCATGGTATATAAAAGGAATTGCCAATTACTGGGTGAGCAGATAATGGTGCACACTGATGCAGATGTATAATGCCTAATCTTCTGTCACATTGACAATTTTCAGAGGAACTACTGCTCTGTTTAACAGAGCGTGCATCTACAAGGTTAGATCTTCCCAAATGAGCAATCTGACTGTTGGGGGAGGGTTATTTTTCTTTTTAGATTATTATTTCTAGCTGATTTAAATAAACCTCTGATCTCTACTTCAATATTTCAGTTTCTTGAACTCTGTGAAAGTATTCACCACCTTATTTAAATAATGTCTCATAATACTGCCAATGGTGGCAATGATACTTTAAAAGAATGAGAAAGACAGAGCTTGTTCTCCCCTGATAAGCTCATGGCTAGTTTTCTTGTAAGATTAACTCTTGTGTGATTCACTTTGTAATTTTACTCAGTTAAAAACTGCAGGAAAATATGCTAGCTAAAAGTAATGTGTTTTAGAACGTTGTCTTCCTTAGTCATACCTCTGTCCATAAAGTGCAAATACAGATATAGAGCACCGGTATCAGAAAGCCTTCTGGTAGAGGATGAAAGCATTTGGTCATGAGCTTTGTCTTACCTGCTGAACCATGATTTGGGTTACAGTCATCAGAAAGCTGCTGCAGGGAATTAGTCTGACTAGGAAATATAGTCTTTTGTATCTAGGTGGTATCTAATGCTGTAGTCCTCCTGTAGCTTATATCTGAGCTGTAGGGAGACAACAAAGCAGGCGGCTTTCATCAAAGCCATCTCTAAATGAGACAATAGAGTAATAGTGTCTGGGAATGTACAGATGGTAATTAGTTCTATCTACAGGAATCTCTGCTATTCCAATAAACAATGAATTTCCACAGATTCTGAGGAAGACAATTTTTCCTTAAACTAGAAATCTGTTTCATTGAGTGTAGTATCAATCCATTTTCTCTTGCTTTCAATGTACTTCATGGATAATCATCAAATAGCTGCCTACAATATTTGAGAATTTGCCTGCAGTGGGTTCAGATCTTATATGTCTCTAATGGCTGCATTTTATCAGAAGCTTTCTGGATAAGGGAAGCTTTTGAATATAAAAAATCTCCATGGTATCTCACTACAAAACCTCATAGCACATTAAAACCAGAGTGAACACTTAAACCCTCGTTGATCAACTCCATAATTTGGTTATTTTGGATAGGCTTTCATAAGGCTATCAACCTGTTCAGCCTCTGAGTTTCCGCATTCTTGAGGTCTAATACTGCTTATTACTTGCTACTTGTGGCTTATCTAAAGTTGTTTATTAGCTAATTTTATTTACATAAATCATTGGGTACTAATAGCAGCATTAAATATGCAACAAAGCCATATGAAATACAATGTATATATTTGTAAAGCATCATAATGAAGAATGAAAGTCATAGAATCATAGAATCTTCATGGTTGGAAAGGACCTTTGAGATTATAGAGTCCAACCAAACAACCTACAATCTCTGCCACTAGAGCATGCCCTGAAGTGACACATCTACAGGTTTCTTAAACACCTCCAGGGATGGTGACTCAGCCACCTCCCTGGGCAGGCTGTTCCAGTGCCTGACCACTCTTCCAGTAAAGTAATTCTTCCTAATATCTAACCTAAACCTCCCCTGCCACAACTTCAGACCATTTCCTCTGGCCCTGTCATTATTCACCTGGGAGAAGAGGCCAACTCCCACCTCTCCCCAACCTCCTTTCAGGGAGTTGTAGAGGGCCATGAGGTCTCCCCTCAGCCTCCTCTTCTCCAAGCTAAACATGCCCAGCTCCCTCAGCCTCTCCTCATATGACCTCTCCTCATACAAGTCCTGTATTACCTTTGAGGTAACAAATTAAGCTTTTCTCACCTCAGCATGTTTGACCAATATAAACCCACTAAAATGTGAAACCTGACGAGATTGCTGCTGTTCAAACTATAAATTCTTGGTTCTTTACTGTTTATTTGGAAGGATGTTGGATGTTCAGTTAATCCTTTTTCACTTCAGAGTAACTAGCTATTCTGTGTATTATTTAATTTTTAACTGAAAGTAATTTTTCTTTTCTTTTTAATATTGTTGAAAAGTCTTTTTGAAAAATGAACCCATTTTTAAGGAGCAGCTTTAAAAGCTATCATTAGAAGAAACAAAAGCAAGCTGTCGGTTGCATTCAGTAGTATAAAGATAACTTACATTCTTTGTGTTGAGAGGTAAATGTGCCTCAAGTCTGACCAAAATAAATAAATCATTAAGCTAATATTCTGTCTTCCTGTGACATTAATATATGACAATTATTTGTCTTGATTTTGCTGCTTTTGTTACATTGTGTGTTGCTCAGCAATTAAAATGTGTTGAAAATAGCAGAATCTTGTTCCCTCAAAACTTTTCCATGTTTTCTATTTTCCCCAGCAGTGGGTTACAAATTACATCTTGAAGCTATAACTATAATTACTTTTGAAATAGACAGTTCAGGCATTTAAATCCCAGTAGAAACATGAAAATCTTGCATTTGTACCCCAGACCTTCTCAATGGTAATTAAAAAATGGTAATTTTTTGACTTCGTCAATAAGATTTTTTGCAAATCCTGTGATATGGCTTCATGTGAATGATAACTCATCAGCTCAGTATTTAGATCTTGTTATATATAAGTATGAGAAACCTCTGAAAGCTCCAGAAAGGTCAGGTCTTTAATTTGTGTCAGTGTAACTTTCTGCAAGCTCGGGTGGGGCTTTTTCAAGTTTATTGTCCTGTTTTAGAGATTAAAGGCACTGCCTCTGATTTCAGGATTAAAACCAAAACAAACAAAAAACCCCAACAACCTGAAGCTTAAGTCCTTAGAATAAGTTTATGCTACTGCAACTAAAAAAGTTCTAGCTATCTGATGTTCAAATTTGATCAAACTTTAGCAGACGATATTGAAATATGTGCTTTGTACACACTTAAGAAAACAGGACACAGAATACTTAAATTTCAGGGTTTAATCTGTAGTTCATGACCTGTCTTGTTTCACATTCTGCTTCAGAACTTCAGCAAAAGCTAGTTTTAGCCATATATGCATCAGACCCTGGTCACCTTCATAGGCAAGAAAGAGTAGAGCAGAGAACTTAACTGAGGGATTACTTTTATTGTAGGTTTGTGACTTTGTTTTTCATGTTCAGCTGAGTGGAGATGCTGTGCTTAACCTAGGTCACATTGTTTTCATTTAAAAATGGGACTGTACACATGCTTAGTACCACTGAAGTGTGTTGTAGTAGGGTTGTAAAACACTAATGTTTTCTTATTTGAGACCTGCATTCAGCCCTGAGGTAGCTTTGTAGTGCTGGTATCACTTGAGCTTGCTGCCACCACAACTCCTGTTGTTGGCATGGGGAAGGTAAGTTGCTGCAGTACCTTGGATGTGTACCTGTGTTAGACCATAGCAAGGACCGCACAATGCGTATCGAAGGGTGACGTAAATCATGCTTCCTTGGTCATGGGTGTCTCCTTAGCTGTTTAGGTTGCAGGGATTTCCATTTTATTCAAACCAGCTTTCACCCATTCTGTGCTTGAGGCAATGTGGAGTTTCAAGACCAGTTTTTGTACTTCACTTTTTTCATTCTTTGTCTGACACTAGTATTTTTGGATTACTGGTGGAAAGATACAGGATGAATATTTTTCAGTAGTCAGATGGGTTTTTTTAATCTTTTCTTTGATTAAACTAAAGTTTTGGAGACCTTACACGTGTCTAAATGTTAGTTGTGTCTGAATGTCTGAGGGTGCATTCAAGAAAATTGTCTGAAGCTTGTAGACAGAGGAACTGATTTCCAGATACTGCTGATTAAAGGCAGAAATATTATAAGCAATTATTTTTCCATGAGTATCTGACAGCTACTTTTAGTGAATGAGTAAATCCCTGCAGCAGTTGACAGTACCTCAGGTTACTGCTTATTCTTCCTTTTTCTTAGTTAACTGATAAAGACGCTTAAAACTTGGCATGTCCTACTATCTTTGTATGAATAGTGAAATGGAAGTAATTAAACAGCACTTAGGAGTGCAGTTGACCCTGATCTCTTCAAAAAACACCGTAGATGTTAGCTAGAAAGTGGATTATAGTTAATGTGCTAATTCTACAGTTTGTTTGAAATTTAATGGCTTAATGGAAATTATTCTAATTTCTGCTCCATGGAAGGATTTAATGTAACAGACTTCCTAGACAAATGACACAATGGAAAAGATGATATTTGTGAGAAAGTGGAGCTCTTGGTGAGACCAGGCCTCTGTCTGGGGTTCTCTCACGAGCATTTCTAGGAACTGGGTAATGTGGAGTGCATAATGCAGCCTGGTCTGTCCCTGTTCACCAAAGGTTATTCTGCATCTAAATATTTTTTCTGACCTGGTATATCCACAAAGGGTATGTGCTTTCTTCACTATAATTGAATTAGCCAATATAAGTAAGTGTTAAGATTTTTCTTTTTTCTTAGTGTGTGGTATCAAAAATAGCAAATTACTACTTTGGCATAAAATTCTAATACATCAGGATTTTTTTAAATGGTACTTTTAGTTTTGTGCCATTAACTTACAGAACAGACAATTGTATTCAGCGTGGATGTCTGTGAAATCTGAAAGAATTTAGATGTCCCTTGCTAGCATTCCATCTCTATCAACTTGGTGGCAAAACAAAAATGTCTAAATCACAACCTTTCATTTATACATTGTTGTTACTTTGGGTTTTTGTGTCCTAAACCACTTCTATTCTTTATCAGAAATATAGACTGTGTTTTTGAAATATTGTAACCATCTGTGTAATCAGTAAGTAAAAAAGTGTTCTTTAGGAGTAGATTGATATGGTGTAGACAAAAGCTATTGACAGTGATAGTTCCAGGTGTTTAAAAAAGCTAAATAACAATCTAACCTGACATGGTCTGTTGTATACCTGCAGCTTACATTAAAAGGGAGAAAATGCTGCTCCTATTTCATCAGTCTTATGTGCAGTTTTGATCTCTGAAGCCTTGCAGGGATGTGCTGTCATAATAGGGTACTCTTCATTGCCACATAGTAGTGCATAATCAGAGATATTGTGGGGGGGAAGCCTCCATAAATATTTTGACAATGATTACACTAAAGAATGGGCAATTATCTAGTGCAGTTCTTCGCATTTCGGGTTTTGTAGGCAATCTTTTCCAACTATGATTTAACTTCCCCCAAACCAAAGCCCAGACTAATTCCATTCATCTCCATGCCTATTTTATTTCAAGGAGAGTTATGCAAAGATTTGCTTACAGGTACTTTTACAGGAAACATAGTACTACTTATGTTTCAGTATTAAGAAGCAAATAGGGTCCTGTTGAGTATGTGTTTCGATATATGGATTGCTGCTCAGGGGAAGTACATCTTTTTCAGATCAAAGGCTTGAGACTACTGTAAATAATCAAAGCAGTCTTATGGGAATATTTTTGTCACTGATGTAATCATATAGATTGCATAGAGCAATATATAAATACATAAAAGGAAGGGGTTTGTTTCTGTTTGTGCTTGCGCACGTTTCCCTGCAGGGAAACATGTGAGATGCTATGGAAATAAAAAGCAAGGTCTTTTGCATGTTGTATATGGATTGCTCTTTCATGGAGAGTAATCTTCAAATTGATCTGATGTTCCATCACACTTCATAAGCTTCCCTCTCTTTTGCCATAAAGCAACACTAATAACAGTTATGATAAACAGAAATATTACTTTAAATATTTTTAATCTCTGCAAGTAAGAAATAATGCTTCATAAGTTCAGAATTTTCAGTGTCAGTCAGTGCTGATTAGTGAAGGCTGGAGACTTCCTCAGCCAAATTCACACATGCAGTCTGAACATACTAACTTCTGTCTAATCACATCTTATGTGCTTAACTATGTACTTCTATTTTGAAGTATAAAAAGATAATTCTGTCTTAGCCTATATGTTTTTCATGAACTTCTAGGTCAGTCTGTCATGAATTCTCTGTAATTACTGAAATCACATTCAATTTCACATTCCTTATAAAAGAAAAAAGAGATCAAAAATAATAAAAAAACCCACCTTGTGAAAATATTTTCGTCTTAGTCTCCGCAATGATTTTAGTATTTTTGTTGTTTTTACTCCTTTCAGTTAAATAATGTGCTAGACTCATTGGTCCATGACCATATTTATAAGTGCTCTGCAGCTCTGTGGAATGTTTGCCTGTCTTCATATCACTGACTCTACTAAAAATGCTTTTTATGCTGACAAATAGAAGAATAGAAGTTTTATTTAAATTACCAAGTGTGCTGACTTAGGAGTTGAGGGAAATTTGTACCTGAAAGACAGAATTAATTTTTGAAACCTTATTTTCCAACTGCTGCTGAAGGATAACACCAAATGTATGAGATATGTATGTATCAGAACACAGTCTGCACTATGCAATGCATTGGCAGATGCTGTTTTCATAATATTTGGTGCTATTCCTTAAATACAAAATGCAATGCTTGCCAATTTCCTTGGAGCAGACTATATTTTTTCCAGAACGCCTACATTATCTCATGCAATAACTTGAATCTGGCTTTCTGTGAATTAACAGGGGAATCCAGTTTCAAGGAGTTCTCTTTTGGAAAGGAAATTTCAAATGATTTTGCTATTATGGCAAGAGTGCAACTCACTTGAAAATAGTCTGTATAACACCCAGTTTCTTGGAAGCTCTCCCATCTGTGAGGAGTAAAGGCAAGTTTAATTTCATGGAAGAAAATCCCCTTTTCCTTCTCATGTCTATAGAACTTTATCAGGCACCTAACACTTTTTTTTTTCCTGTTTATATCAATGATTGGTTTCTTTGCAAGGTAGAACAAAAAGCTTCTAATGATTACTTCAGGATGTACCTTAGGCAAAAATGGATCACCTGTTTGCTGTCATTGGAAAGGCTGTTCAGTCTCCAATGTGTCATACTTCTGAGTTTATTACAGGCTGTTTTGCTTTCAGATAAAATTTTTCCTGAGGCAGTTAAGAACCATAAGTTATATTATCTGTTAGCTTTTTTCTTTCCCTTTGGGAAAAGGGTTGGAGTTAAAGAGGCTCAACAGCTGCATAAAACCCCTGACACTCCATCTCCTTTTATTTCTTAATTAAAAGACAAACTTGCGTCCTTTATAGAGGAGGATTCTATGTCTTCTGTTCTTCATGATTGCAGAACTGGGGCTTTTTTCCCCAGCAATAGAGCCTTCTATTGTGTTAATTGTAAAAGAGGCTGCAGTCCCCATGTTAGTCATAGATCACTTGCTGTGGCCATCAGGAGTCTGGTCAGCTTGAGGAGGCACTACTTTAGCTGTAGCAATGCTAAGCAGGATGAAGAGATGCAAAGGAGGCTGCCAAAGATAGTAATTGAAGTGTTTGACAAAAGAAGAGGGATTTTAAGGTCAACAAGCCTTGCAGGACACACATGTTTTTTGTTTAATGAAAGGAAGATAAAATTATTTGGAAAGAAAATATGAAAATAACTTTTCCTGTTCCAGAACTGTCAACCAGTTCTCTGCCTGACATGGATACCGGAAAGGAACAAAACAGCAGGAGCATCTGATTTCCAGTTTTGCTCTCCTCTCTTATCTGCCTCTGTTTTCCTATTATTTGTATGCTACTCTATTATTTCATTCTGTAAATGAGCAACTTGTTCCTTCTTGATCTTTTGAACGAAGTGAGAATGCTGCTGTGTTCCTAGTTGAGGCATATGCTCCTCTTTTCTAAGAGTACCTATAATAAGCCTGAAAATAGTGATCTGATCATGCAGAGTAAGTTCTAACTGAGGCTAAGAACAAGTCAGAGAAGCCTCCAGAAGGTGAGTAAGGCTTAATATGCAGTGGCTTTTACTGAAAAATGCCTTTTTTTTGTCTGGTATATAAAATTACTAGGTAAACCTAGCAGAAGTTTTCCACTTTATTGGCTCAAAACTTGGGGGGAAAAAATACCTTCTGTTTTCTCTAAGGCATCTCCAGGCTGTGGCTTCTGATAGATGTTCCCTAGTCTGTCAGACAAAACCAAGAGGAAGTTGGGGGAAGAGGGGGAGAATAAAATGGAAGAGAATAAGGTCATTGTTAATTTAGCATACTGTGTTCAGTGCTAATGTCCTCTATTCTGGGGTAGTAAAATTACATCTTTGATTTCCTTTCTCAAATTCATAAAAAGCATTTTATGGGAGCTTGGGAAAAATTACTTAGTGCCGCTCTATTGCTTTGAAACTGAATTATAGAATGGTACCAAAAAATAGCATAGATATAAAATAGATGCCCTGGTCCCTATCACTGCTTTCCTGAAGAGGAAACATGGTTCAAAAATATCCAGTTACAATCTTCTTGGGGTACTTGCCATACTAGTTTTCTCAGGTAAGAGTTACATTGCTGATAACAAAAATTGAGTGATGCGAGGAATGCGCTTCAAGAAATATCCAACACTGCTTTCTAAGAACATGAAAGACCTTAACCAAACTTCTATTTTACACACAATCTTCTACTTTTTCAGTATTGTCTTTCATATTGTCTCACATCTCTGTATAAAAATGTCAATCTGATCATTTTTAAGGCATTTTTACACTGAATGTAGATATTTGACAGAAGTGATGTTTTTTTTCCCCCTTCCCCAAAAAAATTTATCGACTGCCAAGATCTAAGGTGATACTTCATTATCTTTGATCATTTTCTTTAACAATGCAAAACATACGTTGTAGTCTGACACTAGAATCTCTTTTATTTTCTCTTTAATAGCATTTCCCAAGTCAGGCTATATCTCCTTCTTGCAGTTGCGATGTAAGTCAGATTGGGCATTAGAGGTCCTGTTTAGTGTTCTCTTGCGTTTACTATTCTGACAATTCTGGCTTTAGGCAAGTCACTTAAAGTCTGTCTCAGATTCCCATAAAATGGGATAACATGTCTCTCACTCATCAGGGTATTGTATGAATTGATTTATACTTGTAAGATTTTGCAGAATGATTCATATTACTCCTTTTACTCCCTCTCCACTCTTCACCCCCTTCTGATTTCAGGTTTCCCATTGCCCAAAATGGATATGATGGAGGGAGGGAAATAATTCTCATCATTATTAAAGATAAAAGTAAAAAATTAATATAAGTATAAAATTGCCACTTAAAGTAATATTGTCACTTAAATACAAGTTTACAAATGGCAAATATGTGGACATTACAAAGTCATAAAATGATCCTGGGCAATTTTCTTACCGTATGATCTCTTGTCAAGAATCTGATAGGTAAAGGGATATGTGTTTTGAAATTTGCTAGACATTGAGGAAGATAGGAGAGCAGCAAGTTCAGTATGCCCTGTGCTATGCCAGTTGCAGAGAACTTCTATCACTTTTTTTAGCCTGTAGAATTTGTGGCTCCTACAATGCAACTTCATCCCTGTTCTGGAACAAGTCCTGTGCTATAGGAGTTCTTAGGTACCCCTGTCTCCACTACTGAAAATACAGGTGGAGTGTGCTGTAGACATGATGTAGGATGACCGTTGGCAAGATTCAGGGGAAGGTTTTAAACTGTGTTATAGAATTTTCACTGCCGTTTTCCTCAACCTAAATTGTCTGGCCCTATATTTACAAGTCTTGAACTTAGCATAAATTCTAGATGGGTTGGGAAGTGATTTAATTACTCCTAGCAGCCAGGGCAATGTTGAGCACTGGCTGGATTGTCTTATGTAGACAACTATAGCTGCAAAATCAATGGCAGCCAAACCCTGATAACACTGTAGTGTAGATGGAGAAAATGCCATCAGAACCTCACAAATCCCATAAACTAATCAGACAAAATAACACTTCTGTAGGGAAATCTGTCTATATTGGAAATTCTGATGAAGTCAAAACCTGCTGAGCAGTATGTGATTTGAATTGAACGGATGCAACTTCATCAGTGAAACTTTGAAATGCAGACCAAGACAAAGCCTTAATCTAACCATTAGTTTTCAGAAAATGTTCCCTGTGTATATATTTTAAATGCTAATTTTAATCAGTATAAGAGACATCTAAACTAGTCATGGAGCTCCAGTCCCCTTGAGAGCAATAGGATTTACAGTGTAGCCTGTTGTCTGATGAGCCACCTCAGCAGTCATATGAAGAGATGCTTAAATGAGAAAGCATTGTATTTTGGCAGCTTGTGACTTTGAAAACGTTTCCAGCTGTTTCTTTGAATTGTAAATACTAAAGACTGTAAGTTTCCAAGTGTTTGGGCATTTGTTGCTACAGAACTTTCTGGTTTGTTTTGTGCTACTGTACGTTGAGGGCACTGTAATGTAAGTCCTGGTCAGATAGAATTAAGAAAACCTGGGCGTGGGGATAGGAAAGGAGTGTAAAGAAAATAACAAAACATTTTGTGTACCATTACACCCTATGGGAGACAGCAGTGTGTGTTACAGGAAAACAGGAAAAAGTATTGTTCGTGACATGTGAAGAAAGCATTCCCTTTATGTGCCACTGTTTTTATCTGCCTGTAACTGCTGTCAGCAATGTGTAATGACTGAGAGGGCTATACTCAGTCCCTGTGGAAGTGCTCAAGGCAATATTATGTACTGAATACCATGCTTTGTCCATTCAAAAATTCTTATAGGGACCTTGATGGTTTTAAATATCAGTGAGACCAAGGCAGATGTAAGATGTGCTAATGTAAACATTACCAATAGTTACATCTCTTGGGTGTCATTTGAGCCACAAAAGTTCTGCTGGGCAAGTTTTTTCCAGTGACATCTAATGGTAGGATATGCATTTTCTGTGGATATTTTAAAGAAAATTTTCTTTTTGTTAACTTTCTTTAGGCTTGTCCTTCTGACAGATTTAACTCTTCCCTTTTCAATCCACTTCTAAGATCTGTCAGAAAAATATTTGTTTATCTCACAAAATATTAGTCTAATCTGAATTATTTTGCATTGGTTTTTATTCCTCTCCTCAAGAGGGCAAACTGTAACAGTGCCCAGAAATAAAATATACAAAGTGGTACTGTTTATTTTTCTTCCAATACATAACAAGTTTATTAATGTGAATTCATAATGCTAATTTAGCTTGTATAGTCGTGGTCACATTAATTCTGAACAAACCCTTTCAAGCATCGGTAACAGTGTAACTGCAGTATTCTTAGGGTATAGATGAACTGATATGGTTGAGAGTTAGCTCAGAAACCTCTCAGATACAGTACTGTATTGTCAGCTCTTTGAACAATAGATGGACTTGGCTATATATAACATGGTAAAGTAGTGCAGATTGCAGACTACAAACTAAGCCTAATCTGTGGCACTTTAGTTATGAGTTGCAAAAGGCTTGAATGTCAAGTTAGATGTGCTGTTTATCTCGTTCAGAGTAGTCTCATTTGCCTATGCAGGATTGTGCAGTGAGACCCTAAGCTACAATGGCATTCATAGAATTGTAGAATAGTTTGCGTTGGAAGGGACTTCTAAAGGCCATCTGGTCCAACACCCCTATGTTCATCCTGTAAGGAATGGGGAAGAGATGCATAGTTTCACTTAGAGGCAGAATTTTCTGCTGTTTATATACAGCTTTTTTAAGGATGCCTAAAATCAAACAGCAGTTTTTCAGGAAATGGCTATTGTGATTTTAAATACCCAACAGTGTTCTGGGATTTGCTTGGGAAAACCTGATTTGCAATGAGGAGTAGGCATTGCTGGAACAAAAAAATAAAGTGAGGAAAGGTGAATGAATTTAAGAAGGCTAGAACAACTCAAAATGAAGACCTGAATAAAAGTTTTAAAAGTCCACTGTGATTGAAGAAACATTGGAGACAACATAGTTCAATTGAACTGGAAAGCATCATGAAATTGTGCCAGAACTTCTTTGATTAGTGGTAAGATCAGTTTCTCTTCAGGGGAAAATCAGATAAAATTTCAACAGTGGTATTGTTCTTAATGAAACACTTGGACTAGTTTGTTTTGAACTTATATTTATGTGCAAATACACTATGTAAGTGGAAGAAGGCATCAAAAGTGAAATATTTCAGTCAAACTAACTTTAAAAATTAAATTTGTCATCTACAACTTCAATTGTGTGTAATCTTAAAATTAAGTAAAAATCAATATTTAAAAGTGAAGAGAAAACCAGCTTGAATGGTTAGAAACATGACGAGGGTCATACTAGGTCTATTTTGCCCAATATCCCATCTCTGACTGGTGCCAACAGCAGATGTTTGGAGAAGAGGCGGAATGAGTAAAGCATACAGCCATTTCCAGTCTTCCCAGAGGAAAAACAGTCAGATTCCAGAGACTTATGGTTTAGGGACTTCCCACTGTAGCAAGTCACTGCTGTGCAAGGGACTAATAACAAGATGCTCTGGAATCTGAATTTGTACATTACTCTAAGTTGTTTCAGATGAGTTTTGTTAGATCAATTCCTGCCTAGTGAAGGCTTAGTGCGCAAGCATATGTGTGAAATAAACTTTCCATTTGCAAAATATTACCCTCTTAAGAGAGAAAGACATGAGAGAACATTTCAATTCTCTTTTTTTTTTTTTGTCCCCAAAACTACCACTACTTTGAAAAATCTTGGAGACAAAACTATTCCTCACTGGAAGGAGTAATAGCTTATTAGATTCATATATGATACATATTCACTGTAAGGAAAGATGATGTCTGGTTGATTTGATTGAAAATAGACCATTTGAAAACTTAAATCTTCCTTTATTCAGTCTAGGTGCAGATCAGGGATCAGCAAATGTTAAATATTTAAATTAGGAACATTATAAGCTAACTGAGGGGGAATTATCCAGAAATAAAAGCCTGAACACTTCTAAAAACTAATAGAAGCTATGAATTTTCTTCATTAACAAGTTTTCCTGAATCAACAGTTACAAGTATGTGAAATTTGATTATCAGAACAGAAATAACTGGTTTGAAGAGGCCTTCTGGTTTATTTTTAAAACCAACTGCTTTTACATAGTTTTATCTGGGGCAGGAAACACTATACTTTAGACTTGAATGAGTCCTCAGACCTGTTTTTAATGCTCTGACTTTTGTTCTGCCTTTATCAATTGCCTTTTTTATCATTACTTTTCGCCCTCACTCCCTTCGCCTCTCAC
>VXBH01009041.1:18762-31977 GCA_013400035.1 Rynchops niger
CCCATCCTTCTATCCTCTACCCCCTCAAAATACCATCAGGAAACACTTAAAACACATGGGTTTTCCTACTTGCAGAACATTTTTTTCCAAAACCTGTGATCCACTCTGGGATACTGCAATATTAAATTGAATGTTTTCTAAAGCTTTTGTAAGAAGCTTCATTTCAAATGCGCCTATAAATCATGAACTGCAGTGGTTTGAAAGTACATCCAAAAGTACCCAGCAAATATTGCAATATTTTTAGTTTAAAAGATGCAATTAGAGTGGAATTAATGATGGTGCTCTCCTAGGAGGACTGAGTGGCTGATGTCAACAAAATCACTGCAGTGCAGATAAAGGAATGTTTTGGCTTCATCAGCTGTGGCGAAAGGCAAGTTCAAGGCAAAGAAAAGGGTCCCAGGAAAAAGGGAGGTTATGTAGGAGATGGATTTGTGTAGTGAGGTTGGTCATAGTTTCTACTGGCTGTTAACCCTAATGCTACAGTGAAATTATATCTTTTTTTTTTTTGACTGTATGATAGCTTTACTCCATCTGCAGTCTAATATGGATTGGGGTGTTTTAATGTTTCCCCTACTGATCTTTGATAGGCATTGGAGTAAAGCAATTAATTTTTCTTGGATGTTATGCATAGAAAAATTGCAGACCAAAACATACTACTTTCTGGGATAACTTTGAAATTTGTTTAATGTTGCAGAAAGCCTAACTTGCACAATTTCCCCTTCAACTTAAAAACAAATCTAAAATTTGTTGTTTTTTCAAAATTTGTGTTTTATATTCCCTTTACTGTTGTGGTAACAGAAATACATGTCTTGAGTGGCATTGCAGAAAACAGCCAACAAAATTGCTGACAATGGGCATCTGTGAAATGCTTTCAAACACAAAGTAATTTTGAATCCAAACCAAGCCTTGCATTTACTTGTAACAATGATGGTTAAATTCCAGTCCTGTTTATCTTGAGTGTTTGAAAATATTATTCGATGCAGAAGTTATCTTCAATCTAAAACTTTAAATCAGAAATACTATGAGACTTGGAAAATGTGTTAATGCATTTCCCTCTGCAAAATTCTGAAATTTTGTTTTGCTGCTATGAATTTAATTGCATTGGGTGTGATACGTTAAAGGAAAATAATTGAAACTAGTGAAAGTGTTTTACTTTAAAAAAGAGATGTTAGTACTAATAAAAACACTTTCTTATCTTTTCAGCATCAGATTGTGCTGTCTTGTTAGTTATACAGTAATGAAACTATTTTTTGTAAGTAATGCTAAGAAATAATGTAAGACTATAACAGTTGATAATTCCAAATGTTCAGTTTGTAGTTCCGTATGGAAACTGTCTAAGAGAAAGATATGTATATTTGAATCTTTATGGAAAAGTTAAAAATGTTTTACTTAGAGGAACAGCAATAACTTGTTGGTTTTCTTTTTGTAGAACACAACTTCTAAGGATATTTTTCCAGCTCAGACTGTATTTCTTAAAGAAAACCTAATGTAATCAGTCTTACAGATACAGCTATTAGCACTATTGTTTCTCTGTTAGGTTTACGTATTTGTTGTAATTGCCCTCTTCTATATTCTGTGTGGCTGACTGTTGCTATACAGTCTGAATATATGGGGAAAGAGGGGGCTACATGCCAAGTACTGCATTTCTTAATTTAAAATAATAAGCACTTATTTATTAAGCAGGCACTGCTGCATTTGAAGCCCTTGGGATGAAGAATGAGCTTAATTGGGTGATGGGAGAATGCTTAGTACTGTGAAATGAAAATGTTTAATTCATGTCTATTAATTTTCCATTTACTTTCATAGGAACCAGTATAAAATAAACTGAAAAGTTATTCAGTTTGGATTGCCTATGATCAGATCTGATTCTAACATTAACTCAATTGCTTGCAGTTTTCCCTTACCTATTTTATTGACACTGACTGAAGAATACTGACACTCAGTTTCAATTATATATACAAGTTAATCAGCACAAGTGCTGTTAAGATCAGGCATTTTGACTAGATGTAGAATTCATAATTACTCACTTTGATGTGATGATAATCTTCTAATCTTTGCCCCATCCAAAAATAGTATAAGGGAGGAAGTACTTCAAATTTTCAGTGAAAGACATTTCACGTACTTTTTTCTCTCCTTTTCCAGTCCTAATTTTGTCCTTCCTCCTCAGATTCCAGGCTGTTTCCTAGGTGGTTTTTTTTTGTGCAACAACTGTCAAATTTAACAAATTGGGATAGTTTGTGTCATATAGTAAAAAGCTGTTACTTTAATCTCTTTAGGCTTGGTGTTCTATCATATAGCCTCCTGTTCAGCTTCAGAGGACAAATTATATTTCAGAAGTTTCACTTTCATTATCAAATGGTTTCTAAAAACACTGGATGATTTGGCTGGTTTATATGTGATTTGCTGCTTTATCATTCTAATGTTGATTATTCCATGAGCTTTAATGATATAATTAATTCACTACATGCTCTCAGATACTGAAGAAATGTCAAGGATATGAAGTGAATCCAATTCTTATTGGTTACTCAGCTTTTCTGTCCCAAATAAGTGTGGAGCTAGTAATTTCTTCAAATGCACAGAGGATGAGAAGTCTAGGGTTTTTTCCTAAGTTATGGGCAAAGGAAACCTACATCATATGTGTTTCTTCTATAGCATTAGGACAGTGGTCTGGGTAACTTTAAATTTCTGCTTGCTGGCTTCAGTAAGCACTCTAACTTTTAAAAATTGTGTAGCATATTAAGGAACGCTTTGTAGAACAAAGGACATCAGCACTGCTTCAAAGCATCTTACAATATGTTATTTTGTTAAGTTATTGAAAAGGTTGAGCTAATATGAGCAATTGTTTACAGGTGGTTTGGTTGATGTTCAACTAATTAGATTGCTGATTAACTTAACCACTGTGCTGAGAAGCATTTTATTGACTTGTTATTTTAATAATAAAATAAAAACTATAAATAAGAATAATAAAATGAAATAACTATTTTACTAAAATAATAAAATAATTTTATTAACATTACCTAACATCTTCCCAGTTAAGAAATAACTCTTCTAATGTAGCTGTTCTGTGCCTGTTGCTGGCATAGCAACTCTCAAATTGGCCTAAACAGGTCAGGAAAAATTTGAGGTAATAGTAATGTTTTTGCTATATAGTCTGTATGTAATTTTGTCATCATTCTGGACTCATTTCCATCATGCTGGAAAGTTTTGTCTGGTCACGCTGTCATCCTCTTCCTGACTGAAAGCTTGCTTTAGAATCACTATCTTTGCATCATTTTGAAACCTTGCAGTTTCAGCACTGCAGCAGTATCATGTTGTAGATCTTAGTACCTGGGTCTGTCATAATTATGTTATGCTGCAACATCTATTGTCAAAATATTAATAAAAAATATTTTTGCTTCAGGTGTATTCTGAGGTATTTAACTTGCTCCTTAATTTTGCATATTTGGGGGTTTTATTAAATAAATTTCTAAATGCACCAGCTGTATCTTGCTTTACAAATGACCTCTTTCAACCATGACTTCATTCTATTCCTAGTTTAGTTTCACTTCATGTGGAAAAACTGGATTTAAACTCTGAAAAATGTTGCTGTTGCTTTCTTTGAATTCTAATTCATGTAACTGCTGTGGATTATTCTGTAGAAAGCACTTTTGTATCAGCTGTGCTTTCACATGGTATTTTGTTCAATTCATCTGTATAAGGATAGACATAAAGATTATTTAGACCTTACTCCTATGGGGGACTTCATATCATTCTGCAATATATGGAATGTCTTTGAAGACATATTTTGTAAATTGAACGGAGCTCAGAAAAATAAGTTAGTTTTCAAATAAATACAGGAATCACTCATCAATACAACCTATCATCTAAGAAATTTAATAAAATTGGAGAAAGGTATCAGTATATTGAGTATTGATGAGAAAGACAAAGCAGGACAAAAGTACACACAGAGCAACTACCGTGATAGTACAAAATTCAGTCCTGTTACCCCTCGGAGGGGATACTGGGCCTCTTCCATGCACAGGAGTCGAGCCTAAGCAAACAGCTCTGCTATACTTCATGCAGAGCAACTGTGGAAGCTGGAGAGGTTGAGGCAATTGTTCTGAAAGGTTCCGACTACATCGATGCGTTCGGTTGCTTAGAGCCATGCAACAATGAAAGAGTTGGTGAGTAGCTTCATGCTTGTATGCATTGGTCTGCTTCTGTGTGGGTTCTGTGTAAGACAAACGCTGAAATCTTGATTGCAGAGAAAGTGATTATAGGAAGACAAGGGGAGCACAGTGAGCTTGAAAACAGAAATGAATGCATTTATTTTTTCAGTCATCTTGAGCTGATAATAGGAATTCTCATGCGATATTAATCAGGATAGTACCTTCTGCTAATAGAGTAGAAGTGTACCTCTGAGGAACAAGTTTACTTTCTTAAATGTATCTATCACTGATGTAATACTAAAGGTCTCTAAAATAAAAGGAAATAAGCATTAAATCCATGCCTTATGAAAACAAATATTTTTCCATTGCCTTTCCCTGATTGCTTTTGAATTTTTACAGTAAATTCCTAGAAAACTTGGCTTTTATACATGTGACAAATTAGAATAATATTTGGTGTTTACATTGCTGTTATTTATTGTTCCAGTACAGCAATCTCACCAAATACTCATTTTAATCAGCATTGACATATATGGAAAAAAGAGGAAATGAATAGTGATGCATAGCACATCACCCATATTTTAATTCTTATGTATGCTGGCCCAGATTTTCACTTCAAATGTTATTTGAAGTTCTAATGGGATCGTTTTCAATTGCCCTAATGCATTAAGTTATTTTTCTGTGGTCATAGGCTTACTGATACAGTGTTTTGTGGTGTTCTACTTGTCTAGCAAAATTAGGATTAGAATGGCTGAATAGTTCATTTCTGTTAAAGTCCATTTGACTGCCTGTTTGCAAACAGTTGTAACTTTACCTTAATGAAGTTAAATGCTTTAATCTTTATGAATGGAACAGGCAATGCTAGTTAAATCTTTGGAAGGCGATATTAGCCAAAATGCATTTGGCTGATGAGTGAATTTTTTTTGAAGTCTCACTTCATCTGAAATGTTCAACTTAGCTAAAGCTGTAGTACTATTTCAGAGGAAAAAAGCTAGTTATGGGACTACTTGTGCCTAACTTAACCTTTGCAAAGTTTATATTAATATATAAATATTAATATACATTCCATATTTTATATAGTATTTTACATGAAGACTGTTTTCAGCAAAAATCACCTTCATGTGATTGCCCATGAAATAGAAATGCAGTCAATATTTGCAAAATCTACTTGAATTTAAACTTAACCATCTGCAATTCTATAGACAGATTTTCTCCCTCTGAAAGGACTGAAATGCTTTATCAGTAGGCTTGACAGTTTCATCCTATGTGCTTATAAGTAAACTTCCACTTCCTGGAAATGCTTAATACTGTTAAAACATCTCAGCATATAAATGTTTTGTGGTCTGGAATACGCTGACTACTGTTGTCCCTCTGGAGTTGCATGCTGCTGCATATATTTATCATAGTATTTCACTTGTCTGCATACTCATTTTGTAGGCTAAATCTACGTGCCCCATTGGCACATGTACTCTAGCAAACAACTGTGTTAGTGGAAGAATGGGACTTGCTCCTATTTTAACCTGTAAAACATCATTAACTCAGATCTTCCATCTTGAACAGCTCATGTAATTACTTCAGGTGGAAGAAACTAGTTTAAAGTCTAGCAAACAGCAGGTCTTTGCTCCTGGTTCATTTTGACTGAAAGAAAGATAATTTTTAGGATACTGATACGTAGCTCACAGTTGATGTTTGCATGAGTAGTATGGATGGAGGCATTTTGCTTTCAGCTTTAGAAAGTATTCTCTTCAGAGCAAGTGTGAGCAAGCAGCAGCTAGTTGAAGTCTTTCACTGAATGCATTGCACAAAAAGGAAACTTAGGTAAAGCTGTGACTTACACGATGTTATGTCAGTCGTGTTTAAGCAGTCCCCACTGACATCAGTGTGGAGTTCTACACAAGTGTTAGTGTCATAATCTCACTTGAAAACAAATATGCAGGTAGATCATGAGTCCAAACATACATTAAATGTTAATATTCTTCTGAAAAGAAGCCTGTGGTTATCTTCCTAAAAATTATTCATAGGCAAATAAGATGTGGTGAAGGCATAACACTTTTAATGCACCCAGATGATTGGAACACCTTATAATACTGTTCCTGCAGAGATAAAATACAAAATAGAGTGATTATAACTAATGTGCCCATAAATTTGAATGACAAAGATTGTCCCCAACAGTAGGTATAATGAAAAAAAAATCCAAAAGAATGTAAAGACTTCCAATTAATTCTGTGGACTAAGCATAGATTTTGATGTTGCTTTATTTTCATGTGTTTTCTGTTGAAGACAATATAAGGAGACTCAGGAGAATAATAAAAATGATGAGTGATGCCTTTTTTTTGCTGTGGGTAGATGAGGTGTAGAAGAAATAGTATACAGCATAGTATTGTCTATGCGCTAATTTGGACAAATACCATTGATTGCAAAATTACATTGAGAATGGCTTTGGAAACTGGGTAAGATTGGACAAGTTGGAAGAATGTTTGAGTTGGTGGTGGACATTTTGCATCTTTAACTTATGATTCTTGTCAAAAGCTTATCTTTTTGCTTGTCTAGCTATGATTCTCTCAAGTCCTTGGTCCCACAAAATAGGATCCCATTTGATAGGAGTGTTATGATTCAAAACTAGAAGATTTACAGCCAGGAAGAAAAAATTAATTATACTTTACAACTTGCATCACTATTGACTGAGTTCGTCTTTTGTAACCTGGTAAAATATTAAGAGGAAGGATGGGTTTTCATTCTGTGTTAGCACTATGATTCAGCCCACGGATATAATATTGTTCTAGTTAACAATAAATGTTCACCTTGCTTCCTGAAACACTGTACCAGAGAGCATTTAGTTGACACTATTGGTAGGATCAGGCTGTGTGATGGGATAGCTGATCTGTGGCAATATACTGGCTTCTCCATTTAATTGCACTGTCAAACACACCCACAGTTATGACTTTCACAGGAGACACATCACAGTCAGTTAGGAAACAATCCACAGAAGACCTTCTGTAGAACTGTTCTGCATTATGCTCTGCCTAAAAGTGAAATAATTCATATTTAAAAAATAAGCTATACAAAAAAGAACTGCATGAAAATATTCACCTTGTAACAGTTGATTTTAGAAAAACTTGTCAGAAAATATAATTAGTATTTAAAATTTAGATGGTCATGACTGGAAATAGGGGAACTGCATGTATTACCTTTCAGAATGTTGTTTTATTTTCCATCTTCAAAGAACTATAAGCAAGCATCTGAAAAAGTAAAGACATGTTTTTTTCTTTTTAGATTTGGGATACTAAGTAAAGGGAGGATTTGATAGGCATGTAGTTTAAAACATATCAGATTGAAAATACTTGTGTGGATTTCTTTACAAATTGTTTAAATGTTCAGGTCTAGCTGGGCTGCTCCGAAGACGAGCCAAATAGATTGTCCAGTACGTGACTGCTTATTGTATATGAGCATTCAGTTTTCCTTCCTAGTGTTTCTCCAAGTATATTGGTAATATCGAGAGATTTTAAGATTATTATTCCAGAATTTTTAAGTCAATCTTGATTTAATAATGGTCGTGGCAGATGAAATTTTTTTTCATTGCAACTTAATTATGACTTCAGGAACAGCTATTAGCAAAAGGAGATGCACAGTTTTGCCACCTTTTTGATAAACAGAGCCTTGGTTTTCTTTCCTTTCTCCTTAATGTGTGTAAGGAGGAGTAATAGTGAGCCACTATCATTCTGTATTGGCATTGCTGTAACATGCTGTGCTCCATCGCAGCTGTGTCTTACGTAAGATAGAATACAATTTCCAGGTTCCTTTCTCTTGCCAGCCAACCTGTCTACCACCTGCTGAAGCGAGTTAAAGCAAGCGTAGTGTGGACAGAGTTAGCTCTGCATCTGCCTCCTGTTCTGCTAGTGACTGGATGTGATCGTCAAGGTCGTGTAGCCCCTGCTGGGTTTTTCAGTATCAGTTTGCTAATAGAAAAGTTAAACTCAAGTGTTGAACTGCTTGTTGTGCTTCTGGGAAAAAGAATTTCAGTGATTTTTTTTTTAGGCTCATTTTCACATGGTTTCATTTGAAATGTAAATACCTCCCAGTCCATCAATGCTGATCAACTAAGTATTTCTTCATTCCATGTTTTTAAAAAATATTAACGTGGAGGACTGATTCAAATCTGTTCACTAATTAATGGCTTTCCTTTTCAAAACTTGTTTTCTGTATTTGTTAAAGAACATGGTCTTGAATCTTGTGACTAAAAAGTAATACATTTGTGAAAGTCAACTAAGTGAGAACCTGGGTCTGTTGACAAAGCTCATGTTTAATTCTGAGGCCAGCATTTTCTCTCTTTAGCACTAAATCTTCCCTCCTGAAAATTTGTGTAAGCTTTCATTGAACTTTATATATTTCAATAGGAGACAGAAAAGCATCAGGGAAGCTGTGTTTACATTTTGGAGGGGATAAGTCTGTGCATTTTCATTTATTGGGTGGGAATTGGATTCCATCTTTCAACTCTTTTTGAGAATTGTGCAATAACTTGTTTCAGGAAAGATTTAAACATACTCATGTCTTCTCCTTCACTTGTGAGTTACTAATACTTCCCAATGGCTCACAAAAGCTTCCACCTATAGTTGGCATTTTACTTGCAAGGTATAGAATAGATAATTTTTATCTCTTTACAGGAAAATTGGAGAATACCCCCTAAAGCATCTGACCTATGGAGGAAAACTGTCTTATCTAATTCTCTGGGCACAAATCAACATGCATACTTCTTGCAAATCTAGACGATTATAGACTTCAGTGATCATACCATTGAAATCAATGTATTAACTGAATTAGTGAAAGTGTGCTGGATCTGTCCCTGAATTTCTAGTTTTCTCTCTGCAGCCCTGGATGAGTGAGGAAAAAAATCAAAGAACTCATTAAAATATACTGCAAAGAGCAGTCATAATATGCAGGTTCTCAATGGCTGCATGAGTTTAAAAAAAAAGATTTAAAAAAAAAAAAAATCACCATTTGTTCATCTTAGGCTGTTTTGCTGTAACTGAAGATTGGTTGTGGCCCTTCCAGAGGCTCTAAACCTTTCTGAAGCTCATGAGTTCACTTCCAGTTAACAGCTTCCAGTCATGTTCAATGCTTGGACACATTTGCTATGGTTACACATCTATCTATTGATGTTGATGGGTCAGGGTGCAATTAAGCTTGCCTTTCTAGCATTTTTTATGCACCTGAACTCAGCCTGGCCTATCATGATGTTAAGGCCCCTTCAGGTGATCATGTCATAATCATTGGTGCTGGGACTGACAAATTAAGAATAATACATAATATATTAATAGCAAATCTACTTATAAGAGAGATTTAGAGAAATGAGGCCAAGAGTAAGGTGTGTTATTAGCAGGGTGCAATTGCAAGTGATATCATAGTGTCTGGAGGAGTGAGATGCCTGTAGGCAGCCTGCCTCTATAAATTGAAAGCTTGTCAAGTTTCCTCAGCCGTTGTCATAAAGAGCTCAGTCAATATGAACTAATAAAACCATTTATCTTTTATTCTATGCTTTGCTCAGTGTTAACAATTACTGAGATTAAGAGGAAAATTAGTAAGGAAAGAAAGTTCATGGTAAATTTCTATGGAAATCACTGTTTGTACAATGTAGATGATTATATAATTATCTATAGTGGAAACACTAGGTCTGGGAAATATATTCCCTGGGCTCATGATTATATATGTGCTCTAATCATTGAAAGATGTCTGTCCATTAAATCAACCAGAAGAACAGCAATTGGATTCATCACAGAATCGCTGAGGTTGGAAGGGGCCTCAATCCCCCTGCTCATGGAGGGTCCACTAAAGCAAGTTGGTCATGGCTGTGTCCAGTCACACTTTGAATAACTCCAAGGATGGGGACTAGCAATCTGGTCTAATATTTGACCACCCTTGCAATTAAAAAAGGGGGTTTGGTTTTTTTATGATCACATGGAATTTCACTTATTTCAGCTGTGTCCATTGACTCTTGTTTCACTGGACACCACAGAGTTTAGGCTGTCTATCTTCTTTATTGCTGTCTGCTGTGGTTTAACCCCAGCTGGCAACTAGGACAACGTAGCTGTTTGCTTGCTTTTCCCCCTCCTGCCAACAAGTGTAGGGACAAGAGGGAGCAAAGGGGGCGGAAGGGGAAAAAAAGGCAAAACACAAACTTGTGGACTGAGATAAAGACAGTTTAATAGAACATTAATGGAAGAGGAAAATAATAATGGTGACAATAGATACAAAATAAAGTAATACAACACAAGTTGCTTTTAGCATCTGGTGATTGGCTGCTCAGCCTGTCTTGAGCAATGATCATGGATCCTTGCCCCTAGTTCCACCCCTTGCTTACATACTGAGCATGCTTCTGTGGTATAAAATATTCCATTGGCCAGCTTGTTCTGTCTGTGGTCCTTCTCAGCTTCTATGGGAAGCTGGAAAAATAAGTCTGTGACTAATATGAACATCCTGTGGCAACAACTAAACCAATATGCATTATTGGCATTCTTTTCATACCAAATCTGAAACACAGCAGCCCCTAGAAAGAAAACTAACTCTGTCCCAGCTGAAATCAGGACGCCTCCCATCCAGTTATAGCCTCATTGAGCACAGGCATGTGCTGGTGTTATTCAGCCCTCCAGGGAATGCTTGTGCCCTGCTGTGTTGTCCCTCCAGCAGATACTCAGGTGATTAAAGTCCCCCTTGAGGACCAGGGCCTGCAAATGTCATGTTTTTTCTACTTGCCTGAAGGCATCATCTGCATCTTCGTTCTAATCAGACAGCCACAACAATGTTGCCTCTGTTGGTGTGTCCTAAACCAGATGGCTGAACATGCTTAGTTTTTTAAAAGATTGTGATATACAAAGATCTGTGATGTTTTGACTAGTACTGCAATGTTTTTTTCAGAAGTGATTTTAAGTAAAGGGATTGAATCAGGAAATTGTGATTTGGCGTTACTGTATGTTTAGAAATCAATCGTGTTTAAGATTTACATTAATTTGCTTACCTGTTATCTTAACCATTACAAAGCACTGTTAAGACAGTTTTCATTGGTTTGTCATGCATAACTCAGCTTTTGCATTTGTGAACTAAAATGACCTTTCATTGTCCATAGGAATTAAGTGATAAAGGCAAAGGTAAAATGGGGGGGGGGACACGGACCAGCCTTGGAAGTCACAGAAACTGAGTCTTTGAAATTAAAATGAAAGAGGGTTTTGCAGAGGATGGTACTAGATCCTTTCCTCGCACATCAGCTGCTCCTGAAGGCAGTCAGTAAAATACACTGTTCCAATGAAGCCTTGGAATGCTAATGGAAAACTTCATTACACTCAAATTACTCTATAGTAAAAATAGGGTTCCTGTCGAACTTGCCACAATGTGTTATTTTTCTAAATCTTAAACCAAAATTTCACTACTATTAACACAAGTTTTAATCAGTTAGCCTTTGAGTTATTTCCTTTGAGCTAACGTTGGTATGACATCTAAGAAGTAAGAATTTGGAGCTTACTGTGCATATTTTAGTTCCTTCTCAAATCCATTTGCCAAAGAGAAGCATGGGAGGGGGATCTTTGTCTTACTGTAAAGACCTATAATACAAGCATTTTCTCATTGCAGCTGCAAACCTGAGTCGGAGGAAACTTGGATTCTGTATAAAAAAAATGCTGCAAAAATATAGTAAGCTTACAGTATAATGATATGAATATAGATGTGGGAGTGTGCGGATGAAAAGCTTTAAGTGGTTAGTATTTGTTTCTTTGCTTTAGAAAAAACCCAAACAAAACCAAAAAAGCCCACCATATAGAAGTCAGTTTGTAACCAGTGAAAAAAGCTGCTGAAAATCATTGCTGTCTTCTTCCTAGGTGTATGTTACAACTAGTAAATTGCAGTACAAAGAGTAGAAGGTTGGTGTTTCAGTACAAAGTCTGGTATTCCCCTTAAATGAAGACAACTGTACTTTTCTGGTCAACTGCAGATCCTACAATATTGAAAGGACAGAGGAGACACCTAAACATAAATCTGGAGCTTCACAGATATTTACTACTTCAAATTTTGAAATTTACCATTTTGGTTTCACAAAAACAGAATTGTTTCTTAGGTTTTGGATAGGTGCCATCCATTCTGTCCACATTAGCAAAGCTACCTAGGCAAAGTTGCAGTAAAGTGCTCAATCTCGCAGTATTTTGCCAGCTCTGATTTAAATATACGTATTTTTCCTCTATTCAAACGTGCTATGCCAAAGGGCTATAGTGCAGTTATAAATGTACGTGAATAGTAAGTATTGGTTATCATTTTAGTCTGTTGTCAAACACTTTTGTCAGTGACTGAAACAGCCACTTTGGCTTGAAATGAAATGAAAATCGTGCCATATACAGTTAAGATTTAAAAGCAGTGCTTATTTTGACCTCTTATTTAAACCTACAGGAATTGGTATTGTTTCATTGTTTACAACTGAGTTTGCAGAGTTTTGTCAACAGGTGTTACAGTCAGTTTCAGACAATAGCTATTTGTTAATCCATGCAGAGATACTGAAGTTATGATAAACCTGTATCAGGATCAAAAAATGTTCATTAGCCTTAGTTGTAGTCACAACTGAGCCTCTGAACTGATAATTTAAACTTCAGTTTAAAATGCTAGTGAAACTGAGACTATGCCTGAGGAAAATTCCACTGTACTCTTCTGTTCACAGTAACATTATTATTTACAGGCTCCTGAGACTCCCTCTCTCTGTACTTAACTTTACATGTGATGTGCGTCTGTACAGGGTTCTCCAATGTCAAAACAGAAGATAAGTAGACCAGAAAAAGTGATTTTATGCAATTCATCAAGATCTAATCCCTGTGTTTCTGGTCATTTTGCACCAACTTCTTTTAGATCCACCACCCCCCCACCCCACCCTTATTTTTACTGCTCTAGGTGTAACTTAGCCATGTTTTATGGGGTTGAACTTGCATGATCCAACATCTGTTCTGAAGTAACAAGAATGCTGCAAAAAGTCTCTTAAGTGATTTCAATCAAAAGTGATTTGAATCAATCAAATATATTTGATTTAGTGAGCTCTAAAACAACT
>VXBH01009041.1:32000-67813 GCA_013400035.1 Rynchops niger
AGGAAATATAAATTTCTTCTTGTATAAATATTAAAATTATATATTTATACTTATGTATTGATGTTTGTTCTATAATGTAAATAATAAAGTGATTGCCTAACCACTTCTTTTCCTAGTTGGGGTCATGAGATTTCTCCTGAAATAAGCTGATGGTTCTAATGACAGTAATTATAAGAAAATGCCTTTTTAAAAAAAGTTATTGAAAATGATGTCAGTTAAAAACAAAACCCATTGCAATTATGTGCCCATACATCACCACTCCTGAAAGTTCTGTGTAAGTGCTTATATAAGTTTTTTGCATGTCTATAAAAAATGGATCTTGCAAGACCTAGAATTAAGATGAACAAAATTAAATCAATGGGGGAGGGGAAGGAAGACAAAAATACCAGAATAAATCATGCCCATATCTTTTCTCCTAATCTACAATAGTTCAGGTCTTTCCCGTAGTCAGGCATGACTGCATTAAGTATCTTCCTCTTCTGTTCTGCAGCCCTGCTTTGAAAAGAAACATTGAGTGCCTGCTGGAAAGCAGATTTACCAAAAAGTACCTAAACAATTCTCCTCCCTCCTCCCCCATTACAGAAAGTCACCCTGTGCTTCTAATGAGCCTTCCTTACTGTGGTGTGACATCCTGATGTCATTGTTTTGCATTAATGGCTTCCTAATGAGATGGGGTTTCTCAAATTGCAGTAGCTGGGGAAGTAACTCATATCAGTTTAGAAATGTCTGATTGCTGAATGCTATTTTACAGTTACTGTTCTCTCCATTTTACAAAATCCCATTGAGATTAATTAGTGTGAGTGTTAAGAAAGGGCAGAGAAGACTTACAAAGCTTCCAGCATTGCATTCAGTACCACTGGCTAAAAGCATTGTCTTTGCCACAAGGGGAATTTATGTCATTTGTCTGAATACTAGCTGTTTGTGAAGTCTTTAAGCTGTTTTCTGCAGGAGCTGGGCTCTCGCTTGGGCAGACAATTAGTAAATGTAATACCTGATGCAACTATAAGTGTGGGTTTGTCAATTTAGCATTGCTGATAAACTGTTTAAGTAATCCAGCACCCCACAGAATCATCATTCTTCTTCAGTTCTCTACCTAAGACTCCCTCAACTGCAGTTCTCTTTAAGGTACTATGGTATGTAGTAGGGGAAAAAGTCCTTTTTCTTCTTTCTGAGATAATTATGCAGGTAGATGGCTAATCGTACTGCTGAAAAGTACTTTCCATGGTTTGAAAATTGGGCTACAGAAGATTCAGATGGCAAATCTTATCTTTCAGATATGACACACACTGCATATGTTACTACAGCAGTTAGGTACTTATCCTTTATTTTAAAATATAATTACAGATGCGAGTGACGAGCTTTGGTATATTGGTTGTAGAGGCCATTTAAAGTTATGTAGCCATGCTTATCTGAAGGATAGGTATATTATTCCACGCTGAGCTTCAAGATTATTGGACCTTTAAGTCTGTGTCCTTAAGTCTCTTGCATTGTTTGTGAACCATGCGGCACCCTTCACGAACAAGGTTAATTTCAGAGACTTTTGTCTGAGGTTCAGTATGTGCTATAGTGAAATGTCACCAAAGCTTCTTGCTTAGCTTGTGCTAGATCTTAAGTTGCCTCCTTAAAATGTCTGCAAAACTGAAACCGGCACTGGTAATGAGAACAGTTAAGGCTCTGTTGGTACTGTCACCATGTAGGAATAGAATGCAGGCCAAAACCTTTTTTTTTTTTGTTCTGGGTTCCATGACACAAGCTGTGTCATGACAGCTCTTTCATCAGCTGGGCATTTTTGAGCCAGTACTCATTCTCGTGCAGTTACTAGTTGTCTTACTATTAACTAATCATTGTGAGCATCTTTGTCATATCTGTTCCAGTGGCCTCTCTGTTTCATAGATGTGTTCTATTGTTTTTTCTTGCTCATCTGAAGAATTTCTGAATCTGTTCTCTGTTTGTTTGGCTAGGATTTGACTAGAGAAGCCAGGATGATATTGTTTGTGACCTATATCATAGAAAGACTTTCTGTAATTGCGTCAGAGGTGGGGTAGAAGAAATGGAAAAAATCCAAGTCCGTGCCAAGAAGAATCATTCATTATATGCCGGGTTTGGAAACATTAAGAGAAAAATGGAAGTGTATCAACTAAAATCAAAGATCACTAAAGGTGTGATAGTCCTTTGGGTTTCTTGAAAGTAAGTAGGTTGTCTTCCTTTCCATGGCTTTGCTTATACAAAGAAATTGCCTGGCACAAGTAGACTAAAATATTAATTTGTAGATAAACTCTTTATCTAGAGTTGGGGCTATAAAACATAATATTGTTGATTATGTAGTTGTATTATGGTTATGTATTGATGGCAATCTGTATTAATAATTTGAACTTCAACGTGAGAATTTTGGTGGTTTTGTTTAAAACTAGTGAGTAGTGAGGCACTGACACACACCCCACACCCACATCCCCCCCCGCACTCTGTCCTTGTGGTATCTCAAAAGGACAAGTTAAGAATATCAAATTAATTCTCCTCTTGCTTGTAACATATCATAAGACACACAATTGCATTCCAGATGCTACCTAAAATCTGACAAAGATAAATTTAAGTTGCTGGTACAGTATAATAATAACAGAACTAGATAGATGTTTAACAATAAGGTCAAAAAGTTTGAGATGACTCGAATGGCATCAACACTTTGTTTTACGTTAGCAGTTTCCTTTATTGTACTTATTACTATCTTTCCACTGTTCATAATAAAATTCTCAACTCACCTAAAATGAGCTTTAGTCATACAAGTCGTGTTGATGAGACTATCCACAGAATTTAAATACAGACCATAAAATAGAGACCACACATGTAACTTCACTGAAATAGCTGTAAGATGCCTTAGTGATGCCAATACTGTAAGATCTTTACACTTTGCTTTCACAGTATCTTGAATGAAGCATGTGCTGACATGTATACTTTATGTCTATCTTCTAGCTTTAATAACGCAATGGTCATTGATATTGAAGTACAGGATGATTAAAGTGAATTGTTAGTATAGATTGAGGATAACTAAAGGAAATGTGTTAAAAATTTGCTATTAAGAATTACTTATACATTTTGTCATGCTTTCACCAAATAACACTTATTCTTCAAAGTTCTATGATGGTCTACTGTGATTTCCAGAATTTTTGCAAACAAAAGAAATGTCTGTTCCAGATGTTAAGTTTTTCTTATTTTATATAAGCAGTGATACTGAAAGTAGGTGGAATGTAAACAAAATACATAAGACCTTTTTTGAAAACTAAATATTTTTAAAAAATATTTTGTTACAACTTTGCTGTGAAAGCTTTGTTTTAAAAACTTAGTTATGGTACATGGATGCTGTGAATATGGGCAGTGTAAATATGAACAGAAATCTGATTGTGAGCACAGACCTGTGAACTTCATCAAGAGCTGGAAATGGTGGTTGTCCTCTGCCTCAGATCAGGCCCCTGTACTACACCTCAGGGGTCTGGGTGGGCACTGCTACCAAAGAAAGCAAGTGTAAACATACGTACTTTCTTCAAATATTGAATGTCTGAATACTAATTTGTGCGTCAATAAACATGCAACTACTTATATCTAATAAGATGATATTAAGAGAAAAGACTGAAATGAGTTAAGCTGTGGTGTCTTGCTCCAGGCGGCATGCTACCCTGGGGCGCCAATTCAAATTCCCTAGTAGAAGGCAGGGTATGAAACCAATTCAGTGGTGTGGGGCAGGTTACCATAAAGAGTGAAATCCTGAATAAGAGGAGCATTGTCAGTTCCTTTCTCATTTAGGTTTGCTGAGGATTTATCAATGAAACTTTTTCCCCTTTGAGATGTTTTTTACTTTTCCCCAAAAACTTTCTTTAGACTTAACTATGAATTTTACTGCTAGGGTACTGCAGCCATTTTAACATTCTCAACCTCAATCTCATTCTGTCACAGCAGCACTGAATTATTTTGTCACTTTGTATTTTAGTGAGAGCTCGGATCTAGTTGAAATTGAAATTAGCTGCTGTAGTTCATGGCATTCAATTTTTCCAGTCCCACCTCATCAAAATATATACCAACTTGCTGCTTTCAAACTTGCACTTTACTACTTAAAGCATTTACATAAATAGTAATGCAGCTATTTAAGGGACAAAAGGAATTTATAATGACTGTGGAAGAGGATGCTTTATCACTGACTTTAAATTAACTTACAAACTGTGGAGCAAAGTGAAACTAGTAGCCATCTGATTTGGTTGAATAGTTTATTTGCCTTTCTCCCATGCTCCTTACTATTACTACTCTTATATCTCTCCCACCTTATTCTTTTAATTATTTTGCTTATTCTACTATGTTTTTCTTTGTCTGTTTTCTTCCCTGGAGCCCCCAGCTACACTGCAGAGCTGGTGTGAAAGCTGTCAATTCAGCAAAGCAAAAAAAGCCCCATGTGAGCCACATCCAGTTGTTAACTACAAGATGGGTTGTCAGGATTTGTGAAATCTTGCAGATGATGAAAGATAAAATTATACTTAAAATCCAGGTGGAAGATAGAATGTTCCAAGTAAACTTTCTGTATTTAAACAATAGAAATCCAGAAATAAATATCAAAACAAGTTGATCTTTTAAATTTCCTTCTCTCTTGGGCTAAAATGCCTAACCTATAGAGCTAGCTTATGGTTACCTATTGACTTAAGATTTCTTTCTGAGTATTAGATGACTGAAACTGCAGAAAAATAAAATGGTATTTTTACATGTCAAAACCACATTGTTTTTCTTTAAACTCTGAAGCTCATCTCAGGAATGTTATTTATGCTACATTGTTAAAGGGATATTCAAGAGTGTGTTTATAGGGAAAGTTAAACGTATTCTATTGGATACTTATTCCATATTATAATACTAAATTTTCTAAACTTTCTGAAGTATGAGTTTTGGGATGAGCTAGAGCAGGACAATATATAAATAACTGGTGTCCTTAATCTTTTTTTGTTGTTGTATCTAGTGGTTGGGAAACTTGATTTGTTATTGGTTTTGTTTTAGTAGTTGAGAAATTAAAGGCATTACAGAGGCTCAAAAGGTAAAAATACCATTTCACAGTAATAAAGGATGAGCGATGCTGACACATGGCTACTGGCAAATTACAGCAGCCTTTATTTAGAAATTGTCCTCCTTCTGAGGTATTTTACTAATCTTGATAATCTGTTTCCTGTGGGATAACAGGTTGCTACATCAGTGGTTCCACAGAACTACAAGCCGTGGAAAATAAAGCTCTGCAACAATTTTTGTGCTTGAGAATAGCTTATAGCAATGCAATCCTTTCTGAGGAAAGGACAGTGTGTAGCTATAAACTGAGAGCAAATGAATCCATGGGTCCTTTCTGTTGTACTTTTTTCCTTTTCTGTTAAGAAAATCTATTACTGGCCTACTGAAACAAGTGAAAAAACATTGTTTTCATATGAACTGTGAAGTAGGTTTGTGTTGTGATCAAAAATGCGTACTCTGATTTTTCCTCTTATGCACTGGATGCAGCAGAGGAGAAACAGCGGTGGCCATTTTTAGGATAGAGGTCACAGCCATGTAAAAACTGTCTGTACACAGCTATGCAGAGCCAGTAATATATCTTTGTGTTGAAAACAAGAAATGTGTATGGAAGTTGAGGAAAAAATGAATCACCAGGAGTCTGAATAAATCCGGTAATGTTGCAGTCCCCTGTAACAGGGCTCTTCTGGATTGCTCTGCTTGTGGGGACTTCAGTTTAATCTCCGTGCCAATTCTGAGTTCCAAAAAGTGCCTTGTCAATCTCGCGCTCTGTCTCAGAGATTACAATCTTCCCTGCACAAGGTGCATCTAGTAGCTATAATGGGCTACTTCAAAACATGTTATAGCATTTTTCTCATCACTAAAAAATAATTTTGACAGTGTGGGACTCCTGCATGACTGCAAGTGGAAGTCTTTTCTATCTCACAAAGAACAGATATCTTGCTCTTTTGTGTATAGTATCCTTTGCACTTTGCAACAAAAGCTTCCTATTAAGGATCTTTAGAGATCATACCATTATAGAAAATGGAGTTTAGAATTAAATAGAATGACTAAGTGTATTTTTTTTTTTCAGTCGCTGTGACTGAGTGTAAAGACAAGTTGCAGTGTGCCAGTTAGTAAATGATAAACTTACTTGGAATTACCTATACTAACTTATATTTTTTTCATGCGTGCTTACTTGACTGTAGAAAAAGCTGTATTTTTGAGCCAGCCTTTAACTGAAGTAATTAGAATGATTTTTCGAAGTTCACTGAAATACAACTGCAATTTTATGCGAACCTCCAGTTACAAAAATTTTACTGGAATAATTTTGGTAATGATCACCTTTTATAAAACTTTCTTCTCTACTTTGCAAGAGAAGTAAAATAAACTGAGGTGAAGACAATGCTTTCTCCAAATAAATGAATATAACCAAAGACTGAAACCTTTATGACACTTAGGTTATTAAATGTTGTTACCTGTGCTTATATTTAAGTTTATAAAGCCCTGTTTGTGACTGTATTTTTGGTCTGTAATTGTAAATATAAAGAACCTCCATTACAAAAAAAAATTCCATTGTTCCCTTCTTAAAAAATTTTCCTGTTATACAAATTTCCTAATTTTATCCATGGCAGACAAGAAACGAGCACCTCTTTTAGAAAGGAAGAACGTTGAGTAAATACCTTGATCCTTAGTTCATCTCTATGTATCTGGCACTGCCAATTGCCAAAAGAGAATTCATTTCCTGAGTGAAACATTAGGTAAAATGAGATTAATATTTGCCCTCTCAAAAATGATTTAATATGAGCTGTCTCCTCTACAAATATAAAAGTATATGGAACACTTTCTTGAGGGAGATTGATTCCAAGAAATCTGTAGCTGCTGTGGTGTGAAGCTCCTGTCTGGGTTTTGCTTACAGTTTCCAAATGAACATCAATAATAAAGTTTTCAAAAGATCCTCATGACAAGCTCTGAAAAACGTTGAGGTGTTTTAAAGGAAATACGTGATGATAGGGGTTATAATCAAAGGATTATAGTGCAAACTGTCACTTTCAGCTTTTCTTTCCCTTGAATTTGTAAGTTATAGCAGATCTGTCACCTGCAGAATTAGGGGAGGAGTGATGCTATTGCAGCTTTATAACTTTTTACCAGTGGCAGCAAAATTTTGAAAGATTTTGGATAAATGGTTCTGTTTAATGCTTTTGCAGTAAAATGCAAAAAGCTTTTAATTATTCTTCAGAAATAAACTAGAAATAAGAATTGTAGAGTACACACAAATAACATGGGATATTTGTTGGCATGTCACTACAAGGAACTGGGTTTTGTTGCTGCCTTGTGGGCATTCCTAGAAAGTAGGAGAAGTTGTTTTTATAATTGGTTATCTATCAGAGACTGATAAACTGACATCCTTCAAGGTCATGCTATACTTAAAAATCAGGTTTCTATCATGTTCAAAGGATTAAAGGAATATATTTCCTCTAAATTCCATAACATGTAGTAAAAAAACCCAAGCAAACAAAAAAAGCAGCCCACCAAACAAAATATCCTGATGTTGAGAAGGAAAGATTACTCTTTAACCTGTACATTTAACAAAAGTTCTCAGCACTTCTGGAGCTAAGTTTGGGGTTTTTTCTCTCTAGATGGACTAATATTAAAATATTAAAGTACTATGTGCTTTTCCTTTTGTTAAACTGAGTTTCTTCAAGTCAGCTTTCTACCAGAGCTGCCAAATGACATGTCCTTAAAGGCCCTTTTGAATGTTCCCAAGAGCCCTCCACCTCACACAGAGAACTCATGGTGGTGGCTCCTTTTGAAACACTTGGCAATGGGTACGTACTTCTTAGATGTGACAAAATAGCAACAAAACAACCGCAGTGGCTGCATGGTGAGAAAGAAACAGAATGGCACAGGCATGAATTAGGAGAAAGAGCTAGTTTGTCAGTTGAACTAGAGCTTGATCTCCTCTGTACCAGTTTTAGCTCATGTCTTTTCTCAAGAATGAAATGAATACAAGTTTCTTGGTTGTTTTTTGTTGGGTAGCTGTTTAGTCTTTTTTTTTTTCCTAGAGAATGCAATGTTGGGAGAAAACCTACAGGAAGGGAAAAGAGGAGGAAAAAATTAAAAGTTACTGGCACATGGAATATTTAGAAGAAAAGTTCAGTGTGAGAAAAAAGTACAATTTTATAGTTTGTAGAAGAGAGAATAAGTGATTTCAAATCAAATTTATTTTTTTAACCAGTTCTATTTGAAGACGTTTTATCTTTAAGATGAAGTTGCACACTTAGCAAGCTCAGCCTGGACATAAATGTCAAAAATTTCCCTTGTAAACTCAATCTGAGAAAGTAGTTAAGGCTTCCATCTGAAACTCATGGCTAGAAAATAGCTGCTTGGCTTTGGGATGGAAACTGGGAGTTTTAGTTTCAATCCATCTCCCTAAGCTTTGGTGAGGGCTCTGGACTGCCAGTCAACTAAGTTTGTGGCCAGTTAGTTAATATAAGAGTGCTCTAGGATTTTCTGAATGTGGGAAAACAGTCACAAGAACTCCAGGGTTCCCCTGTTGGGTAGTCCACAGCGGGTGTGGGCTCTGGAGTTTGACCTCTGCAGGGTCAGCCTGTGTAGAGTAGCCAGAAGTCCAAGTTGTTGGCACTCTGCCTGCATCCTTTTGGAAGGTATCAAAGGTTATATGCTTTTGCAATTTCTCATTAAAATTTGTTTTTCTAGGTAATTTACAAGCAGTTCTATGAAGAAATTGAAATTTAAAGCAGGGATGCGGTGCCAGCAAGAAGAGCAGACCAACTGTTTGGTTTTTGTTCTTTGGGTTTTAACTCTTTTAAAAGCAGTAGAAGGGGAAACAGAAAAAGAAAATGGAATCAGAGGGTATAATACAGTAGTGAATCATGGAAAAATGTCACACAGCTGAATAAGATAAACAAGCTGCTTTCTATAAATGACTAAAGTTCCTTTACACACTTAAAATAAGGGATTGGTTTCACACTTGGTCTCTGAAAAAGTCTCACTTTAGATGTCTCAAGTTGAACAACCCAAAAGAAACTTAAATAGCAAAAACCGTGTAAGTCAAAATTCAGCTTTTTCTTTGTCTTGAGCTGTATGTACTTCTGCTTATGGAACATAGCACGAACTGTTCATTGTGCTATGCTGACTGGGAGATGAGGAATGAATGTGAAAGTGCACTAGTACTTAGTGATTTTTATTTTATTTTCATTTGTGATCCCCTTCATAGATGAAATACTTGAGCCATTGAGTATTTTAGTAGCTTTAACACTTAACCTCAGTTTAAATCTAGATTTAGGGATTAATTAAAAAAGGAAAGTTCTTTCCAGTTTGTTTTCAGAATTGTTATGTGTTTAAGTTTCTCACTATGGTTGCTTTGGTTACCTTATTTCCAGTCCCTGATGTTTCTATTTCAGACTGTTCCCCAGGATATATATGGTCACAGACCTGATGAGGGGAGTTGTATCCTTCCAGTACTTTTGGTGTTGAGGCGTATAGGTAGTGTCATATTTGCCTTTGAGTCATGTACCAAAGACCCGTCATTGGTACTGTTAACAAAACTGGAAACCAGCTCCTACTAGGAGAAAAGGGCAGCATGATTGTTCTAGCATGATCATGGATCAGGCTGCCCAGGGAAGTGGTTGAGGCACCACCCCTGGAGATATTTAAAAGATTGGGTAGGCATAGTGGTTAGAGAGATGGTTTAGTGATGTTTTTTGTCAGAGTTAGGTTGATGGTTGGACTAGATGTGAAAGGTCCCTTCCAACCTAGGCAATTCTATGATTCAAAATGTACTCCAATATAACTCTAACTTGCCTATCTAACAGTCATTTATCTTTGCTTAAAATTATCTGTAGTTATGGAGGCATTTTGTAAAAGTGTGCCATGCTACTCTTTATAACCTTTCCTTAGTAATACATTGTTAGACCTTAATAGGCAAAGGGGCTTTTGAGTCATATAGCTTTTATTTTACTTCTATTTTGTAGCTTTTTATGCATATGAAAACTGTAGATTATTATCTCTATGCTGCTTGGTAAAAAGCATAATATAGGTGTGGGTGGTTTTTTTTTCAGTGACCATGTCCTGAAGCATGGCTTGCAATATCAGGTCACAGTAGTTCTTGCTTAAAACTTGTGTGCAATTACTATAGGGGGTTTTGCCACCTTCTGTTTTGATAGAGCTGACCCGTAACTTATTAGAATTAAGGAATGATTTTTCATTTACTTAATTTAGGTATGGAGTCAGAATTACTTAGACTTAGTAGTGAGTAGTGAGAATTACTCAGTAGTGAGTCTGTATGTTTTTCAATCTTTCTGAATATTACTGACTCTTATTAAGTGGGAATTTTGAATGTGTTGGTTTTTTTTTTTTTTCTTTACAGGAAAGTGCAATTGCTTTATGCCTTTATCTGGCCAGAATTGTATTTTTAGGCCGAGTCACTTTTGATTTTAAAAAACTGATACTTAGCTTGAACCAACTTCAGATACATATAAAAATACAACTTCTGTGTCTATTTATGTCTTAAAATGAGGAAAACTAGCCTTTGCTTGATTAAGTAACTTGATAAGCACATAAGAGAGCATTTGTGGATCGCTGTATAATTTTCAGATTTCTAGTGTCAGGGCTGCACTATGTCTGTAGATCATGCCCAGCCCAAATATCTTCCATTCATTCATCTTCAAGTAATCGTAGAAGACATGAGGCAAAGGCAAGCACAACTGTGCAAGACAAACTATTTTACTCCGTAAAATTTGGTCTCAAAAATGCCATTGAAAAACACGAAACTCAGCGGAATGTCTCCTAAACTGTCAACCATGCTGGGCTCTGTTGCAGCTGCAATGCATGTGGTGCCTGCTTTTCTGCTCCAGCCCAGCTGACTACGTGCTGAAAGATGGAAAAGCCCAGACAAAGTTTGTCTATGTAAGAGATGCGTAGAGCTGCTTCCTCTCTTTATGGTTTCAGAGCAAAGATGAAATGGGGGAGGAAAGCCAAATGCTCCACCACAACCTGAAAGCAAAACAGTGAAGCAAGACAGGGAGGAAACAAGTGTTATGTATGGAACAATTCATTTATTCCTGTTTCTCATCCAAGTTTAACTTTGTTTCCCCATTACTTGTAGTCCTATCAAAGCTTCAATCTAGCTAATAAAATGTAAATGTAATACTAAATTTTCATCTGTAGTCTCTGTGCTGTTAATCACAGTTCGACATAGCTGCAGATATGCAAGATGTGTGCAGTTACTTCTGTCCATATAGCTCAATGCTCCTGTTGTAGGTGATGGAATGCCTGACAGGATAGCTACCCATGTGGCAGGTCAGCTGCTAGAGCCTTGCTTTCATTTACACTACATAATTAATTTTGATTAATGCAGACACTGATTTCCATGTATAAAATTAGGGCTCCTCTATTGACTAAAGTAGACCACAATCCATATATCTATGATTTGCATTGGAAGGTAAACTAGAAGCAAGAGGGATGTACGTCTATGAGAGCCTAGGAAGCCTCTGTGTTGCTCTCAGTATAGAAAGATGAGACTACAGCCTCGTTGGCATTACGTAACCATTTCTAATCTGATTAGGGTCTTGATCAACAACAGATTAGGGTTGCTTTTCTGTTCTCCAGACTATGAGGGGACATGACTGAATATTTCAGTCTTCTAAATACATCAACTCTTTATTTTTCTTACATATTTCTGACAGAACAAGGTGGTTGTGCTTCACTTCCCGGTTAGAGGGTAGAGGTAACCTACCCTGTCTTTTATTTTGCATACTTTTTTCTTTCATGAGTTGGAATATCCTTTGGGATATGCATATGTTGGAAGAAAAATCAATGACAGAACACTGGTGTTCTACTTAAAAATTACATCTCTCTCTGTAAGGTCTGCTGGCTTCTGCTTTTGGGGTGCTTTCAGAAACTTCCTTTTCCTGCTGCTGTACAAAATCAATGCCAAAATGGACAGGGTACAGGTTTATAGTCCCATTGACTTTGCTCTTTTAGAAGAAATCTTTATTCTGAAGACTAACTCTTGTTTCTGCAATATCATTTGGATCAAGAAAGCCCTCCCCCCCCCGCAGCCCGAGTCAGCAGCCTGTTTCTTGGGGTCTTTCTTTGAAGATCTTCCTGAATGGAGAGTCGCAGCCTAAGCAGCAAGAGGCTTATTTTCAAAGTAAGTGCAAAGCAAACAAGGTGCTAACTTTGCCAATAGATATTCTCAGAAAAAATAAATCTTTTTAGGTTTGCCATTGAGCCAGTAGGGAGTAGGTGAGCAGGTAAACTCAACTGTCTAGTACTGAGAAATTATATAGTCTTCCTAGGTGAAAAAAGTTGTTATGAGGGATCTGTAGTGATACTCTTTCTTGTTCTGTTAACCTATATTTTCTCTTTTCTTATTTCATTAATTTATTCCAAATTATACTCTCCTAAGTAATTTTTTTTTTATAATCTTCTCCTTCCAGCATATGTTTATATGCTGCAGATCTTTATGGATGGCTATCAAGTCACAGTTTTGCTGTCAAATAACCAAACAATCTTTTTTCAGTTAAGTTCTTAATGAGCCTTTCCATAATTTTCTTTGTTCTTTTATTATCTGAATCCAGCTTGCCTCTGTTCTGTTAATGTGTGAGGATCAAAAAAGATAGTTTTAACAGTTGCAGGTTCACACAAGCTGCAAATTCTTTTCTTCATGTATTCTGACTGGTCTTAATATGTGTCTTGAGTGTTGCTCAATTAAGAGTGAACTTCCCTGGAGAGTCAAAAGTTCCCTGCAGTCAACCCTACTTGTTGCGTTTAGTTTTCGGTGTTGTGTTTTAGGAGCGCATGGATGAGATGCATTTCAGGTCAAACTAAATCGGAACATGCACTCTGAATGTACTGAATGTAAAACTAGATACTCAAAATGTGTATAATGTGGCTGTTAGGTGTCTAGCTGGTACTAGACTATTTTGCTCCGCAGATCTGGTCTTTTGGGGTTCTGCTTTTGGTAAAGTAGACAATACCATGTAGCTCATCTAGGTCAGCGTCTAAAAAGCATGGCAACATCAACATGGCACACTGTCTGAGCAAATAAACTGTGCAGGCTGTAAATATTTCTACCAAAATTTAGCATGCGGGTAGTCTGAAAGGAAGTTTGAGATTCCTTATTGATCCTATCCATGGTACATCAATACAAGTAGAAATATTTTTTACTATATTAAAATATACTACTAAGATATGGTAAATTCTAGTGATGTGAAAATGCTGACTTGCTCATTCATAAAATATATTTTAAAAAATTAATCTGTGTAGCCATTGGTCTAGTCTAACTTCTGTCTCTACTTCCAAATACAAGTTTGTGCCTGTAAATAATCTCAATAGATGGTATATGTACTTTCAGAAAAAATGGATATCATGCTTGTGCATGGAATAGTACCATCTGAAACATGAAAACACAATTATCTGACACTACTTCTGAGTTAAGAATTATGTCTAATTGAACTTCAATTCACTCAACACAACTGAAAAATGAGAGTACTTGCAGATTTCATCTTTCTCAAATACTAGAAAAGCCATTGGATATCTCAGTACTGTCATGTGGGGTAAAAATACTTCTTAACAGAAGTAAGGACTCATCACAGTGACAAAATAAAACATGATTTATTGGTTTGACATCTGCCCAATGTTTTGCTTTATGAAGCACTTAATTAGATATGCTATTGCTGTAAATCTTCCATATAACAATATGTGTAATTTGTTCCAAATAGTTCACGAATGTATTAATGGATTCTGTTTAGCTAGCTGGCTGGCTCTGTATCAGTCATAGTGGAGAAATCCATGACTCTGTCTCATGTAATTATTTAATTTAAAATAATTTTCACTGAACAAGTCGGGAACACAATTGCAAAGAGAAATGCTTATAAATGATCTGTCAGGAGATGATTTGGAGCTGTGCTGGGCAAATCACAGCAGTGAAGAATCTTTCAAAATTTTGATCTACAGCAGCCTCCTTAGTCTGAGCCAGTACTGACTTCAGTTTCCTGCATCTGGTCTGAAATATTAATTGATTGATGTTGATTGCATTATGCACTGGGAAAGGAAATTTAATAAAAGGGATGGTAAAACCAGTTAGTCTTACGGTAGGTGATAATCCTAAATGAAGGATTCTTAAGATGCACTTCATAAGTCAGTTGTGATCTCTTCATATACAAAACAATGTATATACAGCAATATTGATATGCTGAATCACTTTATGTAATATTAAGCAGACATAAAAGTCTACAAAAACTAATTGTCTTGACCTCTTTTATTGCTTCTAAAGACTTTTTCTTGATATATTTTACAATTAAGACTTTCCTCGAAGTTTCTGTATTGAGATTATTTCAAGGTCTTCATACTTATGAGCCATAAATTAATAGTGCATTAATTGTGATTTTTAAACATTTTTAACACTATGAAACAATTTTGTTTGGGCCATAGGTGACTTCACTTCCATTTTCAGTGTAGCATATGTCTAATTATATCGTAATGATACTGTCAAAAAAGAAACTACCTGTCCTATGAATCTTACTTTTGCTCAAAAGACAGAAGGAAGTTATGTATTTTATTAAGCCTTTGATATGTTTTCTATGTAATTCTACCAGCTGCATGAAAAGCTTCTTTGATATTTGAAATGCACTTTCATTGTAGACGTTAGTAGCATATAATTAGACAAAATGTGGTGTTCCATCTGCCAGAAGCAGAAATGTAGATTTCACATAGAAACACACATACCTTTTGGCCTAATAAAACCCTCCTCCATGGTTTGGATAACATTGAAGACTTAAACATGTAGAGAAGTGTGGCAAGACTGGTTTTGCTAGCAGTTATACAGAAAATGTGAACAAAACTAAGAATTCCTGGTTACCTTGGAGCTTGGAAGGAGGCTTTATGTCTCCTGTAAATAATATCTTTTCTAATACATGTATTTTATTGCTTTAAAAAAAATTACTATACCCACCAACCATCATATAAATGTAAATAATATATAAAAACCATTTAGCTAAGCTGAAATAACATCCGTATTTGGAAGTTTAGAACTGTGTATATTTTGATGTTCATGCTATTAAAGGTTCAAACCAGCCATTTATTTTTCAGTAAATCTAAGAAAGGCTGAGACTGTATGTTTAAAAAGCACTGGTGACTGTCTCATCTTCACTTTACTTCACTCATTCCTCCCCAACCCCAGTCCTAAAAGATACGAACTTTATTACATTCTCAGCAAATAAAGGAAAAAAACAGACCGTTCTGTTAAAAGTGAGGAAATCGGAAGAATTTCAGGAAAACAATATTACCACGTATCTGCAGCAGAAACTCAATAGCAGTGACGTTTTCTAAAAGAAAGCATATATTCAAAGAACTTGTCAGGGTTCATAGGAGGTGATATTAATTTGCTGAGAAAATGACTATTTTAAAAAGCTGCTTTTTTTTTATTATTATTAATGAAGTTTCAGACATTCAATTCTGTCATGGTTGCTCGCTATTCTGTAAGGAAATACTGGTACAAAACACTTGCAGACCTTTTTACTGTAGTAGATCTTTACCAAAGGTGTACTAGATTGTTATTTTAGCTTACTGGAAATGTGTCTACTTGGATTAATAAAAAATTTTATATTAACAGTAACAAAACTTCTACTTTATTTTAAGATTTTTCTTTAACTGTCAATGCTACATATTGTATCATGAGGGTGAAAGTCTAGTTTTTGAGATAACTTGAGCATGTTTTGCTCAGATTACCCAAGAACTTTGTGTTCACTGAGATGAAGCAGACCAACCACATCCAGCTAGCGCTTGAAGTCTCTGTTGGTCACTTGCTGCTGGGTTCAGCCACAGTACACTTCTGCATAGAATTTATTTTTTTTCCTGCAGAAACCTCATTTCCATATAAAAAGATATAATATGGTAAATATTTTAACTATTCTCAAAGGTGATTTGATGCTGAAGGAGAGCAATCTAACAAATAGGTTATGGACCCAGTGAGAGCAGGAAATGTTCCAATGCAGTGGGGTTTTTCACAGATCAAGTGTGACATGACCAGAACAATTTAGCTTCATTATGAAAATAATTACTGATGAACTCTATCACTTCCCCAGTAAATAAAGGAAATAAGGTGAATCCTCTTAATGAAAGGGGGGATAGTCAATTTACAGTCAGCGTTTCCAAGAGTGAATAATAACTTGAAGTCTTTTGAAGTGGATGAGAAAGAAGTCTGAAATAACTATCTATCAACAACCGGAATTCTTTCACATTTCTCAGGTTGTATATTGAAAACTAAATGCACCCAAATTGTTACTTGTTAATGAAAATCTTAGGCTTCTCAATTCCTTGCAACTTACTGTGTCTAGTCCTCTCAATCTTACTGCATAGTACCGACAAGAACCTACTACATTCATTAGGATATTTTTATCTTGTGTAATGAATCTGCTAAACAATTTTGTTATCTAGATCTTTCAAGTATCTCTTCAGCTGGCCAAGTCAATGTACAACAGACTTTTTGATGACTAAAAAAAAAAAAAGAAAAAAAGAAAAAAAAACACCAAAGAACTGAAGGGAATCATTACCTAAGAGATTTAGTAGAATAAAGGGCAATCTCTCATGTCAAAGGTACATACTGCCAAACATCCTATTGAAAATGCTTTGAAAACAAATGCACTTGGAAGTGCAAATGATTACTTATAAATGAGACTTTTTAAAGTGTCGTTAAGTAGTCAAAGATGCAAATAAGCACCTGACTAATTTGATATCACTGAGTTGAATTCTTTGAAAAATCCTATTTTCTGCCTGTTTGCATCTTTGTCATTAAACAAGTCTACTGTTCTAAATCAGACATTGTACACTTACTGTAAATTCTCATCGTATTTATGGAAGTGTAATGTAAGCAGGGAGAGAAGAATTTCAGTCTCTTTCCTGCCCTGAGATAATTTTCCTCAAAATTATTGTCATTACAAAAACTAACATTATGCATTCTCTAGGAGAGAGAAATTTCTGTTGGCTTGCGGGAGCAATAAATTATGTATGTGTCATAATTAGCAACATTAGAATACATTATTTATAAAGATAAAAACAATTCCAGTAACTTGACATCCAGGTGTTGCATGTGAAGGTAGATATAAACAGAGTATGTAACTGTTAAATCCCCAAGGGAAGGTCATGACTCGCACTGTCTCAATCAATTTGGAGGAGTTAATTGCTTCAAATATTTGCTAATTAAAAGAAAATGTTCAATCAGAAAACAATTCATAATTAAAATAACATTTTCTTATGGAAGATGATGGAAAACCAGTCAGCAAGTTACAACAAAGATTACCTGATAAATACAACATAACCACACTTCCTTTCAAAATCAGCTTTGTTAGATGGTACTTGTAGGCTGGATATTTGGGTACTAATTTAGGCGGATGTTCTTCATTTATTTGGATTAATGAAACTTCTGCCAAACCTGATTAGTTCAAATATTTTGCGAACTCCAAGTTGATCTCCTAGAGAGGAGTTTTTAATCAAACTCCAGCTGGAGTGGGGAATTGGGATACTGGGAAAAGCTTCCTCTGGTTCTGAATTATTACAGAACTGAAATCCAGTCAGTCGTATTCATAACAAACCTTTTTTTCTCAACTTACTATTAGCTTTACCTTCTAAAGGTGGACCAGTGTCGGATGTGAAGGGGCAGCTTTGGCCCACCATATGTAAATGAAACTCAGTAGGTCACCAGACAATTTCCTATATGTTGTTTTTTTTTTTTTTGTAATATGTTTATGCCAGTTCTCAAGTACTTCTAAATTTTACTGTAAGTATTGTAATTGCTTGTGGATTATTTTCAAGATAAAGATAGAACTTAATTTTCCCAGTAAAAATCCTTTCATGAAGGCAGACACAATGGTAGATAAAATGAACTTAAGTCTCAATTGTGCATTAAAATCGGGCAAGCTGGAGAAACGTGTGTTGCGTATACATATATAAACCACATGTAAGTAGTTAAAGTTGAGGTACAGAATTCCAGTGAATACCTATTGACACTCACACAGTAACGGAATGCTTGCTTATTAATTTAGCTTAAGATAACTGTATTACCTTTGAGTTTGGGAAAGCAGAGTTCAGTTTTGAAAGACACATTTTCAACTAGGTGTTACTTAAAGCACGCATATATGCTTGTTAAACAAGATGGAAGAATGGCATTTTGTCCCAGCTTGTATGGGCTGCCCTAAACCAAGAAATTGTATATTAAAACTTACTGCTTTGGAGGAAAGAGGAATAATCTTTCCAAACAAAAAGACCCTTGTGATACCTACAAATATAAAACTATTTTACAAGCTGAGTCTTTGAGTTACTAAAACTCTCTGAAGCAACATAATTATGAGTTGCAAAGTTTAATTTCTGCTTGAATATATGAAAGCTGCTGGGGTGCACTCCGTACAAGGTGCACCCATGGAAACAACGGGACATGTAGAGAGAGGTGAAGCAAGCTTATAATTGCTAGGCTATTAGCCTAGTAAAGAGCAAACTGCCATTTGGCTCTTGTGATTGACTTATGGGCGGGAGAGCAGAGGGCTGCACTCTGGGTGTTTACCTGCAGTAATAAGCAGCAGAATTAGTCCTCTAAGTTGGCTGTAGTCTGGCTGTCTTGTCAGCAGCTGGCAGACACAAGGTAATCAATTTTGCATCTTTGACAACTTATGGGTTCAATTTAGAAAATAAATATGAAAATGATCCACGTTTCCCCAAGAGATGAAGACTGAAATAAACTTTTATCATTAAGCAATTTTAATAATAAATGAGGGAAAAGGCATATGTTCAAATATAGCATAAGTCTAGGCGTGCCACTGTGTTTACTCTGCATCTAATGCAGAGGTAGCCTGAATGCTCTGTTTGTTCATCCTTTTCTTAATTTTCAATGCAGAAGGGCTTTCTCCAGGAGATCCTTGTGTCTGTTGTTTCATTTTGACTCTAAAGATGACAAGTCTTTTTCAATTCATAGAGTAGCTTAACTCGTCGAGCTATTCTGGTTGGGGAGTTTGTACCTGGCGAGTCTTATCTTGGTCCTTAATGATTCTGCAGTTTCAGGGGGAAGTAATTCACTGATTGACAGGCATATTGAACTGCTGCATTTTGGTAGCCCTGAGAGGTAGACCGGGAAGTTGGATTTTTCATCTCTGCCCTACCATTATCTTGTTACGCAGCACTGTTTGCTACTTATAAGTATCACAAGGAGGCTGATAGCTACCAAATTTTCCATCCCAGGCCAGTGTTCACCATAAAGACTAATTCATGAGACCAGGCATGTATTTGGTGTATTGTCAGCTAGAGTAATACAACCCGTTAGCTGTCACGTCCTCTACTGTGTTACTCCCCTGATCCTGCTTTATGGTGCCAGACCACTGCTGTATTGTTTTTTAGTAGTGCTGCACCCTTGGGACTGCCTGCCAGGGCTGAACCATGTCTCAGGCTGTTACTGTAAATTTTTGTTCCGGGAAGCTTTCCTCTGTGCTCTAGCTACTTCTTGTTAAGGCCATACATCTTATTTCCTTTTTTAAGGTATAAACGATAGCTCTATCGTTGATCTGGGGGGAGAAATACTGTAACTGGTGTGTTGTCATTCAGATCTTGTCTGACTGCATTGTCGCTGTGTCTTTTTGTTGCCCTTCTGTTGTCTGACTGCATTATGTCTCATCTTATATCTGGTTGATATGAATTTTTTTTGTTTTGTAGTGAAGCAAAACTTCAGTGACTATAGTACAGAGGCACTATTTATCTAATTAGAAATCATGAAATTCCCAAAGTCCTCTGTAGCTTTTAGAAAGTCAGCTATACAGCCTAGCTTTAGTAAATTTGCCTGCCTAAACCTCTGCTTTCACTCCAGTCTTTTACGTGGATTAGAGATTATTGATGCTTCATTTCTTGCATGCAATACCTGTAATATGATATTCTGTCAATAAGATTTAGGTGGTCTTTGTAGAATATACCCTTTTATGTCCTTGAGCTTTATAAGGTTTCTTCTCTGGAGTATCTAACATGACAGAATGCTTAATTCAAGTGACTCATGCAGTTTGTGCCTTGGTTTCCTGTATTTCTAATTTATAATTTAAGTGTCAATAGTATAGGCTGTACTGGTAAATTTTCCAACTTCTCATTCTTTTACTCAACTCACTTAGGTTTGTCTAAACAGCAACGCCTGTGTCACAATCACAGATATTGATCCCCAAGTCAAAATTATTTTTTTTTTCCAAATGTACTCCATAATGTTACATGTTTTCTAAATAGTCTGATTCACTTTTAAGGCAGACAGGACTTTATGTAGAGAAGCATGAGATGACTTTTAGCAAGGCTTTTAAGTAATGCTTTTTATCCCTGCTATCTCATTTGCGCCCACAGGAGTAGCATTATTGTCACAGCTCCAATGAAGGAGCAAATGCAAATCAATTGTGTCAAATTACTTCTGGCAACGCAAACATGCCAGAAAGTAACTGTGCCAGTTACAGCCTTTGCAGGAATGTCTCCATAAGAGAAAGGACCAATAGTTTCTTGGTGGCACTTAAGAATACAAATATGTTTTCCCCTGCCCCAGTTACAGGTTTATGGAACAGTATTTTAAGTTACTTAAGTAATTGTTAACTCAGTTGCTAGGAGACGGAATGTGTTAGATCACACCAAGAAATCTTTTTAATTATATTCAAAGAGACTATGGAAAAATCCTTATGTTACCAGTAAATTTTTATGAAGAACTGGCAAAGATTTAAGCCAGTTCTGTAGTGCTATAAAGATGGTAAATGAAAAGCAATAGTTCCTGTTAAAGGGTGTTGATGTTATGAAGATTCCGGAATAAACTGCATTAGTATAACAAACAAAATTACATTGAGAAATTTATTTTGATTTTGGCTCAAATCGGACTAAGCTTAAAAACTATTTTTCAGTAGAAGTTACTGCCTTTGTAAAAATGTTTTTGTATTTGGTTATGGACCAGAAGTAGTAAAGGTACAGTTGCAACTGGTTGAACCTTTATTAGCTTCATGGCCCATGGGACTTCATCGGTTGAGAGTAAATAATTTTATGTAAAATTCTAGCCTCACTGACTGCAGCGAGGATGTATTTTATCTCCTGTCTTCAGAGCAAGTGTCCTCTTTAACGAGAGTGAACAACAATGATCAAATCCAATTGTTTTCTATGCTCTCCCTGTTAGACAAATAGAAATGTGTTTTGGTCTAAAGAACTGTTAATTTGGCACCACTCGAAATCTAGAATTAATCGTAATTATACAGTGGAAATCTAGGTAGCTTCACTGAAATCACTTAAGTAAATGTGAAACAAATGTGAATTGAAGCTTATATTTTGAATACATATTAATAAGGGTTTACATTTCTTTAGACATTTACTTAATAGTAATTCTAAGACTTCTTCAAGAAGCATTATAAACCAATAAAATATGAAGCTGTGGTTGAATTGAATTTGAATCATGCTGTAAGGGATGAAAATGTACAAGATTCCTTGTATTTGAAAAAGTTTTGTACATCAATGGTGTACAGTTAGGATGTATGTATTTCAGTGCTTATGGCTCCAAAGTAGACTGAGTGATTTCTAATGATAGACGAGTGTTCTCAAACACATGCTGAATTAGAATTATTTTGATACTTCAACAAAATCCATAGGCTGTAAGGTTACAGATTCCAGCACTGTCAATCTGTTCAATAAATTCCTATACATTTTGAATCAATCCTGAATTTAACTTTAGCTATCAAAATCCTTTTTAAAATACCTGATGACTTGCAGAAGTCCATCATGCATTAAGAAATCATTATTGTTATTAGTTATCCTCACTGAACCCTGTATTTGAGATTATAAAAATGAAATTCACTTCTATATTTCTCTCTGAAGAAATTAATATATACTCTCCATTTCAGTTGAAACTGAAATGTCACAAAGTTGAACGCTGATAAACTTAGAAATTCCAATAATTTGCTCTAGAATGAAAGACATTTATGCAACTGGGATTATACTTCTGCAGAATACAATGCAGGTATTCTGCCTTGGGTTCAGGTACAGCATTAGGCTGTGATTGCTAAGCTTTCTTTGCTATTCTGTCACCAACTTTTCCTTTTTGACATGGATAGATCTTACAAGACTGGAAAAAGTAGTTTCTGTTCCCATGCAGATTATTTATCTCAGCTGCAAGCCCAAAGTGCAAGAAAAGAGTTTCCAGTTATTTAAGTGGAAGATTTGACTGTTTCTAACTGCTATGAATAAGTATAGCAACTGCTCGTTTTGTTTAGCACTCCAGTGGAGAAGAGTATAGAGTTACGATTTTGCTTTAGATATAAAGCCTGCACTGTCATGATTTAAATAGGCTAGATAAAATATTAATTTAATTACGCATTGCATGTATGTGCAGCATTAGTATGATTCCTGTTTGCAAGCACTGCATGAAGGAAATGGCTCCTTCAATCTGATATTTTGGTTTTATGGTAATTAATATCACTGTTTACTATGTGTTCTCTTAGTTATGATAATAGGAATACGACTGCTGTGAAAAGGATACTATTCAATATGCAATACCCTTAAATTCCAGTAAAAATCCTCTTTATAGTAAGCAAAGAATAACAGTAATGGAAAACTGCTGTAAGGAGTATTTAATTGTGCAAAATACTCTTAATGGGGTTAAGGCTGTGTACAGAATAAAGACTAACGCTGCTTTCTACTTGAGCTAGACAGGGCACGTAAACAACCTGATACATACCAGTTAGGGAGGAGGGAGAGAGTGTATGCATTTTGCTTATCTACTAGAAGGACTAAAAATCGCAGGACCCCTTTCAGACTATCCGTCTTGACACCTCCTCCCGCAGTGGTGCCGAGTCTGATTGCGATGCTGTCTCGCTCCCAAATTCCGATGTTTGCCTATACTTTGAAATGAGCCTTATCTCAGTTCCGCAGCTGATTGAACACTCCGTGAAGTCATTGATCTTTTTCTTTTGAATTCAGTGGACACCAGATTGTGGGATCATAAAGAAAGAAGATTAAATAATTAAAAATAGTCTGATGATAAATGAGAATCCCCAGTCTCTGGATTATTGAGGACTTGATGAATCAGTGGGAAAATTGCAGTAGAACTCAGTGCACATTATTTCTCTTCTTGCTTTAAAGGTGGGACCAATTTACTACCTATATATTCAACTTTTGACATTATGAAATCTAGTCAGTTGACTATATTTGAAGGGAGGCTCTGATTTAAATTTTTTACTTAAGCCTATCTGTGTGCCCTGCATCAAGCATTTCAAGTTTTGCTTCGGTGTTTTTATTTGCAAAAAGATCAAATACTTTGCTAGCATATTCTTATTGTGGTTATTGTAGAAACTGTTGTAGGACTGGAAGCCTGGACCCTTTTCTATTAACAGGGGGCCTACAGAGGTACGTACCTGTTAGCTTTCATGAAGCGAGTGATCAGTCTAAACAGTCTGTCATTGCAGAGGAGAATGTATCAGTGGAGAAAAAACAGTAGGTAAAAAGAAAGAATTTGTCTGGCACAAACTGAATTCCAAATGAAATGTTTTCCAATTAGACTGTTTTAGGTGCTTGGAAAAAGAAAAAAAGAAAAGCAAAGAACAGAATTTGCTCTAAGTACCAAAAGAATTAAAAACTCTGGACGCAGACTCTCANACAGAATTCACTAGCTGTAAATGTCTGCAGTGGCATATTTCACATGGACAACATAAAAATAAATTGTAATTCGGCCCTGAAAGCCCATAAAACTAAAAAGGGATTCTTTGATCCAAAAGATTTTTTTTTTTCCCGAAGCATGTAGGGAATGGCAAGAAAATGGGTGTCTCTTTGAAGAAAGAAAAAAAAAAAGTTATTTTTTAAATTACAAGTTAACAGGAGAAGGAAATTAACCCCCATGGACAAATGCATCATGTTATTTTTATCAGGTTTGAAGACCTTTTAATATACAGCATGGCAGGAAGTTCACAACTATTCCTCTGCTGAACATTCTGTTTTCTCTACCAGAGAAAAAAAGTTCAGACTAAAAGCAGAACGCTGGATTTTTGCCACAGTTACCATCTGAACATATTCTAAAATTGTTAACAGGCGTTTGATTCGGAATGTCTTTTTTTTTTTTTTTTCCCCCCTTTCTTTCTTTCCTCTCAATAGTTAATGCCCTGTCCCTGATTTTGGCTGGTGCTTCAAATAAAAGCTCTTAGCTTCTAAGCTGATTTTAAAAGAAACTGTCCATCATTGCCTTCACTTGGAGCCCTAATGTGGGACACAGTTGTTTGCAATAAAGGCATAGCATAGAATAATGCTGTGACAGAACTTAGGAAGAATTTAAATGTAATAACTGTAAACTAAAACTGTAAAACTAAACTGCAAAATCTCCTGCATTATAGTCACCCTTTCTTGTGTTTTCTAGCTGAAGAGCTTGTATGACTTGATATATTGTAGACCTGCATGCACAAGATTTACAACAGTTACTTTAGTCTGTTATAAAAGGTAATACAGTTCACCTTTCTATTCATAAGTTATTGTCTAAAAGTGTTGGATTTTGAAGGTTTACAAAAGCCAATAAAAAGAGAACTTAGTAATCTGTACTACATAAAGCATATTTGAATAAGGGAAAAAAGAAATGTTTTCCAGCTGCTAACATGCTGTGAGGTCTCATGTTCTTCATTTAATCTGACATGTTTACACATATGTACACGCAACCTACCAAAAAATGGAAATGTAGAATAAATGAAAAAAACATTAGGAAGAAACATTACTTAAAGCAAGTAAAATGGAAGGTGTGTAACAGGAATTGTTCATGCCAGCAAACCAAAAGCAAAACCAAACAATTCTTGAAAAAATAATGTATGTGTCTTGGAAGCATAATGTCTTGTTCTGCTTTCATAATAGAGAATAATGCAAGCGTACATTGACAAGAAATCAAATTATTTGGATGTGTCTTTGTTATTAAGGGGCATTGGACATTGTTTCAACTGTGCGATAAATGAAAGCATGATTCGTGTATAAAAATATAACTCCATAAAAACTTTTACGTGATCTTTTGCTCTTACCCCATTTGAAAAAATGTAATGTTCTCTGAGAGAAAAAATAATTTGCTTTATGTTTTTTTTTGATAGGGCTTTTATAAATGCATCAGTTAATAAACTATGATACCAGTTATGAAGTTAGATTTTGTTCATTAAGACATTTCTGTATATGTGGCATATTTGCGAATGGCATACTGAAATGGTTCAGAGGCTTGAATTGCGTGACCTGATATGGTACATCTTGGCATATATTTGAGGAAAAATGTTTTATAAGGTTACGTATTTAGAGAAAAATGCTGGCTGTTCTTGCAGTTCTGACGAGAAAGCAAGCCTGAAATCTTTTGTCTTTCAGTCTGTATTTCAAGTGGTCTTAATACAGAGGAACAATGAGTACACTAATTCTGTAAGAGAGCAATCTCCTGTGGCAGTTTTCTTGAGTGACTTACCGAGACACCAGGCTTTTCCACCAAAACGGACAGGGGCTGTAATGCTCTCCCCGCAGTCATATGGGTGTGGGGGGGGGAGAGAATTCCAACTGTTTACTATTTCCTGCCTTCTGAAAGTTCAATAATTATGTATTGAATACCTGAGATGGAGAATGTCAGAGTCCAGGGCTACTTCTGACAGACAGATGTGGAGTCTGCAGACATTAACAGCTGACACTTTTCCCTTTGGCATTCATATTTAGGCCTAACAAATCTTCAAAAATGTCAAATGCAATTAAAAATTTAATTCTGTTTATATTTGCTGTCTATGTTGAGTATGGGGAGTAGCTGAGATTATGGGCAAAGGCTAGGGAAATTTCAAGTGCCAAGGACAGCTGGTGAACACTGAAGAAAGTAGAAAAAGCCAACAAACATTGATGGTCTCAAAGGTCCACTAAATATCAGAGGACAAGGAACAGCTGCAGTGGGAGGAGAACTGGGTTCTGCTCTGTCCAAGAAGCAGGTGGTGTCGGCAGGAACATGTGTGAGTTGTGTGAATGGGAAGCTGTGGAGGGGTTTTCAAAATGTTCTGACACCTTTCAATACTATGTTGTTAATCCAGAAGACAAAACCTAAATTAAGCCAGTTTATCACTAGTTAAACTAAAGTGTATCTTAGTAAAGAGAGCAGAAAACTACCTGTACAGGACTACCAAGATGTCCACTTTTTGCTTAGTGATACACCTTGCAAAACGTTGTGTAGCAAGCTTGTTTACCTTTGGAAGTTCATGTTAGGGGCGAACAAAGTGAAATTCAATCCATTTCTTTGAGTCAAACAGGCAGTATAAATAAGAAATTAGTAAGCTTTGTGTAAACCAATGTTTGACCCAGCGTTCTGAGAGAAAATCTGATAATAAATGCCATTAAATGGTGTGATATACCAATATTATATTAGGATACTTTAATTCAAAATTTTCTTGGCATCATTTTTTTAAGTATGTGTGTTTCTATATCATGCAAGTAGTATTCCTTTAGAGCACAAGTTGGATTAGTATGTGCTGTTCAAATTAATTGTCATACTACTATCAATTATATTGGACTGACTTTCCACGATACTTTCACACTGAAAACTTTTAATAGTGTAGCTGGATTTTAGTCCAGATTTATCAGTCGCATCCTGGAACCTTTGAAGGAACACGATGATAGCTTTGATTCTAAGTGGTTAGAAGAAAGTGGTTAGTGAATTGATACAGCTTCAGTTATCTTTGGTTAGATGGACTAAAAATTAATTTAAACATATTCCTACTTGAACAAGCAGAATTTTCAGAATTCCAGAATATACATGTCTTTAAGTGTCAGTGCAAGGAAGGACAAATAAATCCCCCTCCAAATGCCTGTCTTACACAGAGAATCCTAAACTGAGTCTTTACCGTGTAATTTCTTGGATGCCTGTATCAGTCTGTAGCTCTGCGATTCGGTGGGATAAGGCTGTGTTAGGATATTTAGCACTCTGGATATTCACATTGCATGTCTTTTGCATCAAAAGTTTAAAGGAGTTGCGTTAGCTGCATACTCAGACCCTTGTCTCTCTACACTGTGACCAATTGCCCTGGCGTGGTGATGAAACACAAATGCGTCTGGATAGTGTGGTCATTCTGCATCCCTTTACTTTGTTACAGATGTCAGAAACGACCACGCAGGGATGCTTAGTCTTTTTCTGCATACAGGGAAACTTTACTTTTCAGACTTAAATGAAATTGCAACAAGATGCAGTCATGGTTCTTGGTAAAGCATGCACTGGAAGCTTGCACTGTGCTGTTGGTTAGTGAATGTGTGTTTGTCTTGGGTCTTCACTGGCCTGTGAGGTACATAAAATCTCTTTATGAATCATGATTCAGTCTTCTCTGTTTTAAAGCTTAATACTTGAGAGAAGGTATAAACCATTAGAAAGAGTTTCTGTTTCTTCAAGTGAAAGTTATTAACTTGATAATGATTTACTAGGACCAAACTGCAGTTAAGTAATAGAGCATTTTAATGTGCATTATTACATGTGCAAATGCTTTTAGAACAAATGCTACAGCTATTTTAATAAAAAATAATTGGTTTACCATGGTGACTTCTTAATAATATCAAGAATCTATTAAATGAATACTGAGGCTTTGAGATGTCTGAGGTGTTTAGATGTGTTCTTGTGATAGGGGAATTTGTGTATGTACGCCACCTCTCTGGGATCCATCTATATCTATTTCATAAACAATCCAGTTTAAATTTGAAGGCATCTGCAAAACATCTCTTTTAATTGTCAGTCAACGATGAGGCAGAAACTACAATTTCAGTAGTCTGTAAAGCTTTAAATGATAGTCTTCAGTTCGGTAATAAATGTTGAGTGTTTTGTGGTGCAGGTTACTGTGTCTAAAAAGAGATGAAGATACCCTCAAAGATGACCTTGCAAATACCTGTCATCTAGAGGTAGATGAAACTGGAATTTTTCCCTTATTTATTGCTAGTATTTACACACCCCACAAAAGCAATTTTCAGCTATTCAAACATGTGTTCAATGTATAGGTTGTGACTAGAATTTGATGTCAGATATGATTAAAGTCATAAACTTTCTAACAGTGGGAATCGAAGCAATTTTTATTTTTAAAATGTGTCATCTCTCTGATTCAGGGTGGCATTTTTATGTGTAGCCTGAAGAAAAGTGGAGAGGCAGGACTGAAGGGTGGGAGAGGATACAGTGTCATAAAAAACACTGTACAGTTCAGATACAAAGTTGTATCTTAGCAGTAGTAGGTGATTTGGGGGGAAAAGATTTTTTTTCTCTCTCTCTTTTTCATATATACTGCATAAACATAACTATGCTTGCATAGTCTGAAACTTTATTTCATCTAAGCACAGACAAATTTTAAACCCAGTTTAAGCTATGGTTATTTCAGTCTCAGATTATTTGTTTAAAACAAAGATATTTGGCAAAAAAAAACCCACCCTGTGTATTAAAACTGTAACACAGTTATGTGGTAATATGCGAAGGTTTTAAAAAAACAACCACCTACCTTATAAAAGAGAATTTTTTTGAAGTATAAATTTCATGTCTAAATTTTGAATTATTCTTAACTTTTTTAAACCTACACCAAAACACTGAGGGAGTAGTCAAATAATTAATTCCGAGAGGTATCTAACAATATCAGAAATGTAGTTTGACATGGAAAAAACTTGTAGTATACAAGTGATTTTGTCATACCTATTACTTTTGATGATGACTAACTTTCAAAGAAAGCAGCAGTTGGCCCTGAATTCGTCCTTTAATACAGTTAAATCTCTCACAAATGTGTTGCCCTATAGATCACTTCCAACCTAGCAATAGTATTTCTGCTTTCATGAGGATAAATTATGTGAAATCTTAAGGGTTTTCCCATTAATTCTTTTTTTTGTCTTGTTTTGTAATAATAAAATTTTGAATAAACAAATGTTATCTGCATGCCACTGTAGAAAATGCTCAAATCTCAAATATAAATACTAAACAATGTGCAACAGAGCTAACCCTATGGAATCTTATTCAGTTTAGAGACTTTCTTAGATTTTCAGTAACATTTGCTTGCTATTTTTCCTATCTTTCCCCGCGACAATAATGATTTCTTAATACGAGATTGAAGTGAGCATTGTAAGATACAGATGGCTGGTCTATGACTAACAGTATTTAATAATACTTGTGAGAATGACTAAATCTTGACTGAAAATATTTCTGTGCACTGGAACTGCAGCAAAATTGCTGTGCTGAGAAGATTGCTGTTGAAATGGAATGCTGCCCAAGGAAATAGAGTAACTTGTTTCATTCATTAGGGTCGCTAGGCAAATTAGCTACAGCTTTTCCTTCAAACTGATGCAAACAGCTATATTAAATGCAGAAAGGTGCTGATAGAACAAGGGGGGGATTTGAAATATTAATTCTGTGGAAGCCTATGTCAAGTAATTCTGCAGGTGAAGTTATCTTAGTGTCCCATGATGAATGCTTAGCTGTAATAAATACAACCAGTCTTTCACATCAATCGGTCTTTTATGTATGTCTGCACATTTGTATCTTTCTTCTGGAGTTGTTCCAATTCTTCTGAAAGTCAGCAAGGAACTAAAATATAATACCCTGTTAACTGAACAATTTTAAATACGGGTGCTTGAACCTGACTGATGAACTGCATACTCGTATCTGTTCCCACAGATCGCTACCATTTTAATACAGAACAGGAATCTGCTCTTACAGCTTTCTGAGACTCGGTATGTCACAATGGAAGGTATAATGCCTGCAGAAGGTAACAGGTGCACTATGGCCAGTGGCTACAGAAGCATTGCCGCTTCCACGTAGCCTCCCATGGCTCCCTCTTCTACACAATTATACCTCAGCCCAGAGGAACAGTATTGCAGCTCACAGTGTTTAATAGTCCCAAGATCACACAAAAGTCAGTGTCTGAGTGTGTCCTGGTTTCTGATTCGCTGCCGGCATGAGTGAGCCCCATGACTGCACTTGCAATGACAGTCCTGTGATGTGTGTGGGCGTTTAGTGCTCATCAGCATCAGGTACGAGGCTATCGGGCTCGCTCGCAGGAGCCTTCGAGCAGTCAGTTGATAGCAATAGCTTTCAGTGGTAATTGACCAAGGCTACAACCTAAGTCTTTAATCTCTAAACTAACTTACTGAGTAGTCCTTAAAAAAGGCTGCTAAGCTAATCTCTGTTCTTCCTCTTTAAATAAATATTAAAAAAAAAAAAGTAATTCTTATCCAGGCCATATCAAAATGGTTCTATGGATTTTACTTGTTCATAACTGTTGTAAGTCATTATATATAATATTTTTTCTGCTTTCTTTATCTCAAAATCTATTTTTTCTAGTTGGATTATATATAGATAGGCCATAGATCTTTATTAAATATTTTCATATTTAATTAAAATTAAAGTGGGATTTCTCCCACTTTAATTTCCTTCACTTATGTTGTTAGGTACAGATTGAACAGCCATGATTTGACATATCAGAGTTTATGGAAAAATGAAATATAGCCTCAAAACCCACCATCTTTAAATTGCTGAAATAGCTTTCCAGTGAGAAACCGTCACCTGCAAATGAACAGATAACGTGTCAAACCGGTGGCATAATGTAGTCATTTAATAGCGTCTGTATGAAAGTTTTCAGAACATGCTTTTTTTTTAAAAAAAAAAAAAAAGCTGGCAAAATTCTGAGAAGACTCATTAGTTCTCCTATTCTGTTAAAGGGTTATAAACTAGACGTGATCAGAATGTTTCTTTATTTAAACACTTGAATCTAACCCTAAGTCCCTCCAGATTTAAGGGGTCTCAGCAGGCTGACGTTAAGGCATTTCAATGGCTAACAGATAAGAAGAGCAAACTTATCCAATGGCTGTCTCTATACACCTTCTAGTCTTTAATAACCAAGCACCCAGACAACTATTTTAGGTGGTGGCAGGTTTTCCATGAATGTAAAAAATGATGTAGCTAACATTGTGTTGTCTAGGTAGCGGTGAGTAGTCGGTGCATAAAGCTGCTTACAGAACAGGGAAGCGCAGGGGTTTATTGCTTCCTCAGTGTCTCCCCAGAATTGTGCAAATGAGAGCGTTCCCCCCAAATAAGAGTCTTTGTTTAAGTCCTAGGTAGATTTTACTTCTGTCAATATTTATTCTGATTTTCTAAAGCCAAATGGACTTCACCACGTTTTGTAGCACAAGTTTGAAATGCTGTATGTTTGCCCTATAATAAGTTATTTCTTTCCTTTGTTTTAAATGTCGTAACTAAACATTTTGATAATCTTTTAGGTTTTAATAACCTGGAAAATGGTGAGCATTAGTTCTTTATTTACCTCATGCCTTTTGTATGCTAGCATATAGTGAGTCGATTTTTTTTGTTTTGTTTTACACTCATTAAGTGTAATTTCATTAAAGCAGTGTATCGATAACGAGCAATAAGACATGACCTAACTAAAGGTTAAGATTTTCAACTTCTCTGCTATTAGGCACACATAATGGCAATTCTGCTTTCAGCTATAACAGCTGTTTAGAGTTGCCAGAAACAGATTGATTTACTTAACCCTGTGCATTTGGAAACATGTGGACTTTTATGTACTGGAAGCATTCACTTAGCATTTTTGTGCTTTCCCTGCAGCCAAACAGGAGTCAAGATAGTTTCACCGTTTTACCAGGACCAGTGTTTTATCCACATCTGTCTCTGCCTAATCCTTGATAGCATACTTACACTGAAGCAGATCAGTTTTGTAGGATAACCACAGTTCAGGTATAGAAGATGTCATTGCCCAAAAATGATTACATTCTTTTATCTGAAATGCAGAATTTCGAGTAAAAGGTTCTGGTACATGAAACAAGGCCATCTGATACTGGATAAACTTTTTCCATGTATACTGCATCCAGTAGTGTATCTGTAAGTAGGTATGTACGAGCATTTTGGGGTCTGAATGATATGAGTGAGTGGCTGGTGTCAAGGCTTTCTGTTCTATGTGTAATGCAAAAAGCAAACCTTGGAGACAAAGAGCCGTTCAGCCTTTGAAAAAGTAGAAAACAGATTTGATCCTTTGCAACTAAGCTACATTTTTAGTCATGTTTTGACTGCAGAAGTGAGGTAGAAAAGAATTCGTCAGGAATGCTTCATGTTTCAAGCAGCATGGTACTCTATTTTTGAATTATTTCCCTTTACTAGTTGTATTTGGTAATGAAGAGAAAAAGGTGGGCTGAATTAACATCTTGGAGGCATCCTGTTAAAGTAAGTTAGAATTACTGTAATGAGTACTATTGAAATGATACGATGGTATGCTAGCGTGTGCTACTGAATTACCTGGCTATAATAAAGGTGCCAGAAGGAAAACACACCTTAACCCACAGTTCCCAAGACAATTTTGTTTGCTGCAATTTATACCTGCAATTTACACTCCATGAGAAAACACAACAGGAACTTACAAGACAACGCACCATTAACAGCTTTTGTATAATACTTTGATTTTGTTTCAAAAACATGTATTTTTGGAAATAATTATGGTGGACAGAAATAAAGCATGAATGGCTCCAGGAATTCACTGCATCATAGATGTGGATGTTGTCCCTACCAGTAATTGTTCAATGTGACGTGACAGCTGTCTGGTTGCTTATGTGAATTCTCTTACTGAAGGACTCAACTTTACTCAGGTTTTTTATCTCCTGGATATGTCTTTGCCCGGGGGGTGCAGGTGGAGTGATTTTTTTTCTTGATCTTGTATGTAATAAACAGAAAACCACCAACACCTAGGGACTGGGAGACTATCTCAAAGTTGAGTTCTGTAAATTGCTGTTTAGGACCGTATTATAAAATGGAAGATTTCAGCTCTGGTTCTCTTGGACTAAGGACTGGATTGCGTACAGGTCTTCACCTCAAAAAGAGCTCTTAAACTACTCAGCTACTGGGGAAAAAAGTAACTGATGATGCTCCTGATGTTTCTGAAAACCAAGCCTTGATTTTATTTTTCTTTTTTTTCCACCTAAAAAAATTCAGAGAAAATAATTTCAAGCTCTTTCAGTTCTCTGTAATTATTATTTATTCTGTAACCTCTTCAGTCTGTTGGAGCATAGTCTGCTTTCTATTTGTTCTGAAAGGTGAGTATCCCCCTCCTTGAACTGTTCCATTGTTAGAAATGGAATTGTGTGGAATCAATTATTTTTCAACATGACTAATGAATCAAAATCAGTTCCTGTCCTATGAACTGTAGAGTTATTTTACATAGCAATGCAATAGTTTTCAGCTGCATTTAGTTACCCTGAATTTAGAAGAGAAAGTCATACTAGACATAGAAAGTCATACTATCAATTGGTGCCTAAGAGCTCTTTCTTAAGATTGGGTTTGGATACTCACTCTAAACCAGGCAATAGCTATTTATGTTTCAGGTAATATTTACTGGATTTGGCACAAGTTCCTTCAACATACAGTAACTTGGCAACTCAAATTGAGATTCCTGAAATTGGTAGTCAGTTTTGAAAGTATTCCTTCACTTTTCTTTCTACCAGTTTCCTCACTGAAGGAGAAGCGTTGAACCATATAGTAAAGTTCTGTGCCTGAACATATTAGTAACTTTGTAAATCTTCTATCAGGAAGTATTTAGAATATAATTCCCTTAATTGGCGAGGTCACTTAAGGAAATATTTTCAGTCATGGAACTGACATCAATTTTTTGGGATAATGAGCTAAACGGGCACTTGGCATCTCTGCTACTGTCCAGTCATAAAAGCATTTTATACTGTCACTGCTTTCGGTTCAATTTAGGATTGAATTGTTGCCATTTAGAATATATTATGACGCAGAATCAAAACACACTGAGCCCATTGAGTGGTCCTCAACACCTCAATTATCAGGCCTCGGAATTAAGAAATGTTTGACTGTGATATCAATCTTGTTTCATCTGTTCTGCCTGCTGTATGTTAGCCAGGCAAGAAGTAACCCTTACAGGCTTCAGTACAGTAAGTAACCTTTGACTTCTTTGATTAGAGAAGTACTGAAGTTAGTAAGAGCATCAAGATAACTGAATCAACTGAGTTGAATGTTTCATTGATTTTAATGCTTATTTGTATACAACTGCAGACTTAGACTTTGCTTTCTAACTAATCTACCTACTAATCTATGTATTCCCTGTCTGTCATTGTATTACATGAATATTTGTTATTAGTCTCTTCTTTTCACTTATATGCTTTGAATATGGGGAGGTGAGATACTCCTGACCTTTCTGATTTACAGAACAATTTTGGGGGAGTTGGCAGAATTGCGTAGCTGTATCTATATCTTCATCTCTCGATGCTTGAAAGCACCTAATAAAGTAACTAAACTCTGAAATAGTGCTGGCTGCTGCCAGGAACGTGTGATGGGCTTCAGAAGGACAGGGAGGGAACAGCATCTCAGGATCAATGGTGTAATTTCAAATGAAGTCAGAGTATTTCCCTCTTATTTTCATGTCAGATCAATTAATGACATACTTTTTTCTGTTGATTGCAGTGAACACTGATTCATCTTTTATTTAGCTACAAAATGAGTGGCTTATTAAAAAAAAACAACAACAAAACACAAACACCAACATGAATCAGAAGCAGTATCTCAGTTAAAATGATGATTTACTTCAGGTACTTAGAGGTATAATTAAGCCTTCTCTGGATGTGGACAATAGCAAGTTGTGTTAACATTTTTCAAATTATCCCAGCAGTTAATATGTATGGATAGCTGCTTTTGTCATTATCACTGTTCTTAATAGCTTTTAAGGGAGATTAATTGTTAAAGCAAATCTGCTACCAATAAACAGCCTGAGGAATTGCTTCATTAATGTTGTTTACTTTTTGGACAGCAGATATATTATCGGTAGGGGCTTAAAATCCCATTTTATAGAGGTCTTGGACTTACTGTGAAACTTTCTTAGAAAAAAAGTAATCTTACTTCTCTGGCATTACTACCTTAGGTGCTTTAGGATATGATTAAACTAATGCTTCCAATTCATTTCACCTTAAATACCCCATTGTGTCAGATGCATAGAAGCAATGAACTGTGCCCTAGGCCACTTAGAGGATTTCTTTTCTAGAAGGCAGTCAAAGCTCTATCTTTTCTAAATAGCATAGAGTGTTGCGAGAGGTCTTGGTGAATGATTTAATATATTCATATGGTTACTATTTTAAATATAGATGGTGTGTGTTCAGCAGGATAGTGGTGAAGAGAGCAAGGAATAGTCGCTACTTTGACCTTTACTGCTCCTGTTATGAGCAATTATATTTCATGCTCTCCTTGATGATTTTGCATATGTCTAGTCTTTTGTACAGGACTGTGTACAAGCAAGCAAAATATGCTGTCATTCGTAAGATAAAATTCCTGGCGTTTTCCTCTCTTGGTGTCCTTTAGGTATCAGCTGTCCTGAGATTTGGACTTACTTTTTTTTTTTTTGCATGTTTAGCACGAGGTGTTGTCTGTCTTTTTTTGCTTTACAGGTTTTGGAGTTTTTCTGGATATTGCTGTAGCATCCCAGGCAGCCTGGATTGCTCTTTTTTCCTCATGTCTAGCTAAATGCAGTGTAGAGTCAGGATGGGAACTGTGAATGTATCTTAATTTTATATAATTAGTTATATAATTATTTAATTTTAAAAAATAATTAGAGGAACTCCCTAAATCTATCTCTTCTAAAAGGTTTGTGAATAACTTGTGTAATATTTGGACTGTCAAAATAAGGTTTTTTTGATGGCCTTGTGAGCTTGAGTGAAACTAAAAGTTTTGTGTTGTGTTTGTCTGTGGTATTATCTCAGCCCTTGAAAATACAGAAACCTTTGCTTTCTTTTTAAGTGTTTAAGTT
>VXBH01009041.1:67860-95281 GCA_013400035.1 Rynchops niger
TAATGATCTCATTTCACTTGGTATCATTCTGCTTCTTTACTTTCCCCTATTTTACTTTTTCCTACCTTCATAAATCGACAAGAACAAACAGGCACCCATACAACTGTATGCAGATATTATACAGAAGGGGCTTCTAGCTTTTTGGATGTAACCAACTTTTAATTCTCATAATCTTAATTATAATCTTGTGACATTGGCATAGTGCGTCATGAGCAGGCAAAATACCACTGTAGTATGGCTATGAATGAATGGAAAAGACAGTGAAGACAGTCCAAAGGACAAAAATCACAGCCTAACGAAAGTCGAATACGTGCCTATCCTGAACATGACTGCTTCTGGTTACTGTAAGCATACAACTACCATGCTTTCAACTGTTCTGATAAAAACATCATGTAAAACACTTGAACTGTGTTCAATGCAGTGATTCATCCCTGTTAGGGGTATGCCCATATACTGCAACACTGTACGTGGTTCTGACAAAGTGGAGGAAAATTTATAACATAATTACTCTGCCTTCTTATGTATCAGGAATCAAATGTGTTTCTGCACAGTAAATCAAATGAAGGTAGAGAAACTTGTTGAAGTTGTGGTCTTACAAGTCAGTGACAAAGTGACATTCATTTTTAGAAGTTGAGGCATTTGGATGATAGAGTTTTGCCTCTCCCTACAGCCAGAGATATGCGAATCTAGATTCTTGACTGTAAAGAATCTAGAGAATGTAGAGCCATGTGAATAATTTTTTTTTTAAAAGATTTCTCCCCATATTTCCATAAAGTCTGTCCTCGAAGCATCCTGATGCCTTTGATCATTGTCATGCCTTACATTGATGAATGCAAGATGAAATGTAAGGATAACAACAAGGAACACAGGAAGGGCGAAGAGAATCTGCAGCTATCCTTGTACAGCAGCAGAATGTTGAAATAGATAATCCTGTCTTAATTTGAAAATAGTTTAATCTAAAAAAAAAAAGTCCTCTAATTTACTATTTATTGCCATAACCCTTTTTCTGTAGTGAGGAATTCCCCAGACTAGGTCTGTTTTGTGAGCCCTTTTTTCCAGCTGAGCTGGATGTGTCTTGGTGGTGTTTCATTGAATGAGTCATTGATTCAATTAGGGTTAAAGCTAATTTCTCTTAGCTCCCGTTTTGCCCTTTTTGTTACAGTCTTCACGGGTTACTGCAGGAATACAAAGTGGCGATGCAGTTTGTGAACTGGAACTGTAAAGAAAAATGAAAGGAACCTAACTTCTAATTCAATTAACTTCTAAACAAACAAAACTTTTCAACAATTAAAATTACTTTAAATATATAGTACAATTTGCTTTGTGAAGATAGGTGGCAACACAAAATAAAGTAGAATCTCCTTCTTTGGACCTACATCAGTCCTGCTTGTATCTTTATAATCGCATTGTGTGCAAGCTGTCGTGCGTGGGAGAATAAATCCTTAACTGCCATGTCATCAGGTTCCCAGCACTGCCATGGAATGGGTTTTGTGGGTCCTAAGAACTGCATGTGTAAAGTACTCGTACTCCTGCACCTATACACCAGAGGACTAATATAAGCTTTTATGTGGTATCTGGTATTACAATGAGAAAAATTGCTGTTGATATTTTATGACTTCTGTCTATTTGAAATCACGATAGTAGCTTGAAGAATTTAATATGGTGGGTTTATTTTATTTTGTTTGACATTTATTTACTGTGTAGGGAAGCCACACAAGGTTTTCCTCTCTGTGAGCTTTTGCTCATAAATTTCTATGAAATACGAGAAATTATATCTAGATTTCTGCTAATATGGTGGTTTTGGTTTTGTTTATTTTTTTTTAAATTCCAAATAGCAGTTTAGGAAAAAACAAAATATGAGATCTGTTTTCAAATAGTTCTTGAGTCCCAGGTGACTGAAAATAGAAGTAATGAGAAGCTGAAAAGGGTCCATTTCTAAAGTTCTTAATACTGTAGCTCATATCTTATAGCAACATTATATATGAATCTGTAGTTTAAAGGTTTTGAGAAAGATGTTGAAGTCCTTTTTTGTAAGGTTTCTCATTCTTAAAGGGTTTCACTCTAGACAAGACTTTCACAACTGAAGGTCCCAGTCTGGAATTGTAATCGAAACAAATCTATTAACCAGGGTTTAGTTACCCAGTAATATGCACCTCAAAGGATTGTTAGTGTCAAGATGTGATGAAAACACGTGGCATTTAGTGATTTGTGGTTTAAGGTAGGAATCTCCCTAGAAAGGCCTGATTTCTGTGGTTTTAAAATCAGAAGCAGAAACATAAATGAATGAGAAAGCATGCTTAGCTCATCCAGCTAAACTAAATTCCCAAAGGTGAAATCTCCCTGTAGGTGAAAGCTTAGAAACAAAAGAATTGACCAATTAGACTTGAATACCTTAATTTGGAAAGGCTGATGAGCATAATCGATTTAGCTTTTGAACTGGCCAGGAAAAAGAAGGATGGTTCTTGGTGCTAGTTGGGAGTTAGTGAAGCAAAAATGCAATGGTTATGCAAGTCCTACTAAAAAGAATGGTCAGAAAAATAAAAAGGCTTTTGTCTATTGCAAGAACGGAATGAGAAGGAGAATCACCCACAATTTGGCTCTTGGGGCCTGTTTGAGAGCCTGAGGTTTGAATGTGTTCTCTTGTATGAGAGGCCCATAAGTGGGGAAGGCGGCTGCATGAAAAATATTAAAATAATAAACTCTCAAACTTGAAAGTAAGAGAAATATGAAGAACTCCTTCTTTTCTCTCTGTCATCTGCTTTCAATTCTGATTTGCCTCAGTGAAAGAGGTGAGAAAGTACAATAGGAGAAATAGAAAGCATTAAGAATTATTAATTTTCTCTCTTTAGAAGCAAAAATAAAGAATAGTAGGTTGGGATCAGGTGGACTGAGTTAACGCAACTTGTATTGTTTGTTGCTTTTGGCAAGTGAGGCATAACTTGAAAAAAATTATTCTCTTTTCTTTTTAAACATTAGTTCTGGAGGGAGGGCAGTTTTTCCTCTGATGCATTTGAATGTCATGTAGTCCCTAAGCATCATGGTAAATTTTAAATAGTGGATTTTTTAAAAATTAAAAAATTTAAACTTAAATCAAGAGCCTAATCCTGGACTCAATCAATCATTAGCCCCCTGGACTCAAATGAAAGGATCTCACCATCTTCAGTAGTACCTGGGTCAGATTTGGTTCTCACTTAGGAAATATAAAATCTGCCAGACATATAATTTGCTAAGTTACCGGAGATTTATTCACCTGTTCTTAAGGTCGGTTGCTTTCAGACAGCCAGGTACTGTAAATACGCAAGCTAGAATCAATTTTTCAGGGGTATTTAGTCCAAATGATCCTTGTAGTTGAAAGGGCTCATTGTTGTTGAAATATAAATTTTTGATAGGTCCTGTAGAAAGAGTTAGACTGTTCTAAATATTTGATTTATCGGAATCCCTGACCTTTCTGTCTCTCGGTGGCATGCATTGTCTTTGGGTATTGAAGCAAATATAAATGGTTCTCCAAAGAGCTGTGCAATGTAACTTTTGTAACCCATGAAAAAGGCACCAGCTGTTACGGGGATCCCAAGCTTCCCATCTCTGCTTTGAACTTGTCTTCCTCCAGCACGGTTATTAAACTTTGGCTACTGCAATAAAAGCTTCTGTTTTGAAGACAGTGACACTGTTGTCTGATGCTCTTACATTATGGTTTAAAATACTGTATAAAACAGTTAAATGGATAGCACATCAAAGCATGTCAAAAGCTGTAACGGAAAGGCTGCCTCCTTTTAAGGCAAAATGATGGCAAGATTAGCATATTTATAAGCACAAAACTTTAGTGGACAGGTTTTTGTTGTCAATTATAGCCCTGCAATAACTTTCTTCCTCTGTTATTCAAAACTGAAAAAAAATTACTAAAATCTACAAAGAAAGTGGACCCTACTTGCCTTAGGAAACCTAATGTTCACTCGTAGTGTGACTCTTTTGTAAAGTACATTCACATTTCCATCCTCGGTTATTAAAAATGATGCCACTGAGCTATACTTACGTGCCTCCTTTAAAATGCTTGTAATGGTCACTGACTTCGTAAAACCAAAAATCCACTGAAGGCTTGAAAGCCTTTACTTTTTTTCCCACTTAGCATAATTTTTCATTAACAAATTATTGTAGGTTAGAAATCCACGCAGGTTTTTTGTATTTTCAGAAAGTTGACCTAGAAAACAAGTTATCATGTATACTTATAGGACTTAGTTACTGAGATTAGTTTATTCATTCGTGTTCCAGAAAGAGATTTTCAGGAAATCAGTTGCCGTTCACTGCTTTAATTGGCAACACAAGCAGGGATCACTAACTATTTCTCTCTTGTCAATTCCTAAATGTTTTCTATGGCTTTCATGAAGATTTTGTGGAATCTTACTTTGCCATGCGTTTCAGAAAAAAAAGAAAATCTTGCAATGTTTTCATTCTTGGGGGGGTGGTGGTGGTGGGTGGTTTGGAATCTGCACTTTGGCTGGGAAAATACCTTAGCTAAAAAGTATAATATTTAAATAAATCAGATTCTTTCAATTTTTCAGAAAAAGCAAAAACTCCATTTTTGTTGTTTTCAGATAAACAACAATTAAAGACAGATAAAATAAAATAAAAAAAAAAAAAAGGAAAAAAAGGAAAGAAAAGCCACTTCTCAGTGGTTTCATTTGATAAAAGGAATGAGGAAATCACTAGGAGATTTACCTATGGATGCCCAGTGCTTATGAATGCCATTTCCATGGATCGTGACAGAAGGGCCATTGGCAGTTTCACTACCTCCTAAAATCAGTGGATATGGTCTATCAGACTTGAAGGAGCTCCTGGAAAATATTGATCCCCTTGAACGTTAACAGGACTCCTTCAAGCAAAAGTGTTCTTATGGTTTATGCTAACACTTTGTGCAGTTTGTCTCAGATAGAATTGATTTTCTATTCCAAACGAAGCATTAACTGTAGTGAGCAGATTCCAATGCTGAATGATGGCTTGGAATTGTAAAAGGTGAAAAAATTAGCAAAAAGGTCCTCATCTGTCCCGTAGTATCTGGGTGGGAACCACCAACTGTCTGGGCAGTAACCACCGTCTGTCTGTCTTTTTTTCTCAGTTACTCATCTTAAATACAACAAAAAAAACCATCCAAGGAAAATGGAAAAATAAGGCTAAATTTGCCCTCTGTGTGTATGGCTGCAGGGGAACAATGCTATTACAGAAGGTAACTTACACATAGCTTTCAAATCTTTTGTGTTGATTTTTCAATATATTTAAGAGGCTGCCAAAAGTTAGGTAACCCTCACACTTCAATTTTTAATTATATATATGTGTGTATATGTGTGTATCGTTTAGGCTTATAATCTATGCTATTTTTGCAGATGAAGTCTGAACTATGAACTGAATATACAAGTACTAGATGACTTTATTCTACACAGTAGTTGTATGTTGTAGCAGTTAACAGTAGTTGCTTGTTTCAGTCTCCTTTTATACGTGCTATGGAAAATACTCTGGGACACTGATGAATATTTTAGGGCACGAGTAATGAAAAGTAAACTGTGGTTAGCACAGCCGCAGAAGCAGATCTTTGAGGATAATGATTCTCAGCAACAATTCAGCTTCTCCAATTTGGATCCAGGATTCTAAGCCAAAACCTCAGTCACTAGTAGCAACATGAACTAATGTCAGCTAGAGATTAAGAAATACCTTTTCGTGTTCCTCTGTATTTTCTTATTTCTTAAAAAAAAAAAAAAAAAAAATCTTAAATTTCTCTGTGTTTCCTTCACAGAAAGGTAAAAAAAAATACGGAGAAAAGGTTAAGTATTTATTTGACAAGATGAAGGAGAATAAACTCAAACTCAGGGTTCTGGGAACAGATAGGACTGTTTTCAAAAAAATGGCCAGTGAATCAGGTACTAATGTACCTGCAAACACTTGTAAAGCTGCCCTTAGTACTCACTTTTATCCTGTCACATACTGTCACTCACGTAACAAGTCAAAATCTCTACTGAAGGAATGATAAGAATTTGGCAACTCCTCTGTCATGTTATCTCAGTAGACTACTGCCTTAAAGGACAGAGTGCACAAAAAATCAGAACAATGTAATTGATGTTGGACTATGAAAATTCAGGAGCATGAAAAGGTATTAAAAAGCTAAAAACACAGCTCTCTCAAGTCAGTATAGCCGTATGTTTCTATTTCTAACTAGAAATCAACTAAAAAGAAATTAACCTCATTTCAAACTGTATATTTATTTCTAATAATGAATTGCATTGAAAATCTTTCCAGATACGTGGTTAAATGTGAATTCCCTGAGGTTTTTTCCGTAATGAAGCATTCATTTTTTCTCATGTTTCCCCAGTACCAGTGATTTCCTATCTCATTGAGAGGAAAATAGCCAATAGTAGATGTAACCACACTACTTTAAAGTATGTCCTTTAAAAGCAAAAAGAAAAGATGGAACTAGAAAGGAATAGTTCATCTTCTGTCAAAAATATAAATGCAAGAGGAGAAAGAATGTATATATACATGATTTCGTTTGATATGAAATATGCATACAGTACATATGCATAATATAGAGAACTTCTCTATAAAGTACTATGGAAATCAGAAAAAAAAAATTGTCAGAAGTTTACTTTAAAATTCCAACTGCTTTTTACTGAAAAGTGTAGACCTGTAAAGCTTTCACTAACCAAGATGTTTACTACTGCCGTTATGATAATTTCACAGAATAGGTAATTTGCATGAAAAGTTGTATGTGAAACCCCTTCCTCTTTAGCTATGTTAAGCCAAAATGTAATAAATTAAAGTTCAGTAGAGAATAAAGGATAAAACAAATGTGTTCTGCCTGTGTTCAGGTTTGTTAGAGTCTTTACTATGCAAAGAGTTAAATATCAAGTGGTTTCAAGGCTTTCTTATCAGCATAATTTATAATTTTTTACGTTACTGTTGTTTGGATGTTGTAATAGCAAGTCATAGAGCAGTAGTCTGCATGTATGCTTTTATAATTCCTCCTGGCAATAAAAGGGGTTAAAGATACATTTCAAATTTTTTTTTTTTTTAGTTTTAATCTGGTCTCAGATGTAGGGTTGAATATCTGCATTGTACAGGCACAAGCAAGCACAACTACACTGCAGAGCTTGACCACTTACCACCTGCCAGCTGAGCTACCGTAACTGAGTATGTGCGTGCTTTTTGCTGATCCCACATGCGGTAAAAGTAATGTTGGGTTTTTTTTTTTTGTTTTTTTTTTTTTTTTTTGTACCGTCATTGACCAAGTGTTCTTCAGCTCAGCCAGTAAGCGAGCTAAGCCTATACAGTTAAAAACCTCTGCTGGCTCTTACAGATGGCTCTTTCCTCTGCTGCTTTAGTGCAATCATATGTGCTGGTCTACTCACACAGTTTCAGTGGATATTCTTTTTAAGGCAGCTTTTATCATATACAGATTTGTTATAGAAAAAAAAAAAAACAGTTGAAAGAGCAGTAGATAAGCGCTTAATGTCTTAGTAAAGTCTATTGATGCTTTTGCATTTTCTCTCACCTCTGTTTTTCTAATGTATTAACTCACAAAGCATTTGTGTGTCAAGCTGACAGGTCTCTTAAATGTTCTTTTGGGCTGAATAAGCACTACTATTTAGGTTTCTGTTGGCTGCATGGAATCTTCTGTTAGAAAGCTCCTGCTTTTGACTTCTCTTTCAGCAACGCAGTATTGAGGACAGGGCTGCATGATTCTACCCATGTCTTCACATTCAATTACATTCACATCCAAACACTAGTCAGTGTCACTCACTTTTCAACGTTGTTTATAGTTGGGAATATTTTGCACTTTGTTATGGTCAAAAGCCTTCTAGGTCAGAGAAGATGGTGGAATAATGTAAAAATCATCAGAAATTTAAGCTAAGAAAAACACTAAATATTGACTTCTGAAAGCTATTGCTCACATTATTAAAATAGTACGGATCCTTTGAGTGTCTCTTCCTTACTTAGTGTGAAGTCAAGCAATTTGGCTTAAAGAACTTTTGTTGGTGACTGTGGCTGACACAAGTGCCCACAGAGTCCTGTTTGTCTCCTCTGAGACACTAAGGCTGCTCCTCGGTTTGTATGATCTGTTGGTGCTTTTCTGTTCCAGCATGAAGTTGAACTGTTTGTTTCACCTAAGCTCTTCCTGCACTCTGCTGCGTTGTCAAACAGCACTTCAAGCAAGTTTGTTGAACTTTGCACTGAGGAGGAGTTGCCCAGGCAGTTTAAGAGGTTGCCCTTTTCTGTCATGCAGCATTTAGTTGCTACAGACAGCTGAGATCACTACTAGACTTTCTATGAAGTTAAATGCAAAAGGAGCAGGAGTCAGGTCAGGAAGATCAAGGAAAAGCTCTGGATTGCAGCCAACATCAGTCCAGTTATTCACCACAGACTGTCAGATAAAACACCTATGTTACGCGTGTGCCTGAGTTTAAAGAGAATGCTATCGTTCAAATCAAGAACAGTATGTAGGTTATCAATTATTAAGATAATATTAACAAGATAAGCATATTAAAACTGTAAACAGAAAAAAGTCCATTATTTTGTAAAGGATCTTTTAATATTTTTTTACTTATGCTTTTTTTTTTCTTAGCCCAAGCCACCATATTCCACTGAGTTTTGGAATAGCTAGCAAAATTCCTATGGAGGTCTATTGCACAAGTGCGTGAATACTCAAGAGCACGATAACATTTTTACTGACCTTGCTTTTCAGCACAAGAAGGGAATTGCCAGGAGGCTTTTTCTACTTAACAAGGATTAATGAGATTTGATGTCTCTGATGGTGAATAGTGCAGATGTAAATTACTTATTTAGCTTATGGCATTCATTCTGAAATCAAAGAAATCTAGCTTGAGGCACATCAACTCAGACTTGAATGTTCCCATCATATTTGTCATTTAATTATGTCGATTTTTATTCAGCTTGTCAGCAATGTTTTCTACCAAAGCAAGCTTCGAAGATATATGTTCTAGTATGCCTAAAATTAAAGCATGGTGTAAGATGACAGTACCTGTTTTCTTCTGTGAGCAGTAAAAGCATATTCTGGTATTCAGCAAAGCATGTCACATCACCTTAGGGATGCAGGTTCTGTACTTCTATGATCTGATACTGTTTCCTTCTGCTTTCAACTTTCTTTAAGTTCCTGCACGTGAGATCATATTTGGGAATTGTTCCTTGGGCAGCTGCCACCTGGAAGAGACACTGCATGGAATGTGTCAGAAAAACATTGCACAGGTCCCTGTTCAGAAACTGAGAATTCTTTGGGAAAAGTATTTTATAGAAGCATAGAGCTGCTTTCTTCCAGGCTAACTGGTGATATAAGAAGTGCTGTGTCTCTTTCAGCCCTCCTTGTCCTAGCACCTGCAATCAGTGGAGTTCTTCCAATTAAGCAAAAGCATAATTTAGTTGGAAGACTGATGCAGCAGCAGATAGGCAGAGTAAGTTCACTTAAATTGCAATAAGTAGTTACCTTATAGTTAGGACAGGAAATTGCTGTCTGATAATTATGAACTTGGGCACTTTGTAGTAATGGTACAAGGCTTCTTCAATGTATTTTGTATAAGATAAAAGGATTATGGTTTTGATATTAGCCTTTCCTAACTGTGGGGAATTGGTTTGTTTTCTTCATATTTGAACTGGCAAATCAGTGGAGTAATCCAAGTGTTTGCTTTTGGGTCAAATGTGGGAAAGGCAAGGGAGATGACCCATAAGGTCTTATTGGCTTAAGGGAACAACATCTACCACCATTTGTAAAAAACTTTGGTGCTGTTGTAGCTAAGCAAAGATATTTTTATTTATTCAAAAGCAGTTCTGCTGTTACCAGTATATGCCAGGAAGATCTGTAGCATTTGGGTCATCAAAGACAAACTGATCAATCAAGCATATGTAACAAAGAAGGTGAGAGAACTAAGGTGTCTACGGTCTATTACAGGGAAATCTCAGGAAAGGTTTTGCGGGAATTCTGTATAGCTGAGAAGGCCTCAATGTTATAGTCAACTTTTCACAGATTCAAAAAGAACCGATCTAGATAAAGCTCCTTATGAGAATGTGATCTAGATTTACACGTGGGCAATTCAAAATTGCAAAAGTGGGATATGAGATCCTATTTTTTCAGGTTCATTGATATGATCCCATTATACTTAACAGGAATCTTGCTCTTGCATGTAATAGAAGGAATTCACAGTTGTGATGAAATTTGTGGCAAAGTCAAGGTTGTGTCTACTTTTGATCTATATTTCAGGACCTCCCAGAGTTTTCTAAAAAAAAAAAAAAAGAAAAAAGGGGTGATATATAATAATGGCTATCTTAATGTTTCAGTTTGTGGAGGTTTTTTACATTTCAGAGGTGGATAGGCTTGTGTGGGCTTTACACAAAGAACTTCTGATGTAGAATGAGATATTTTAGTCCTTTGATACCAAATCAGCTGATTGACAAATTTGGAGCTACTTCCATGATCACAGTAACGAGTCTAGAAGGAACAGTGAAACTACTTAAATTGCAGTGAGACTTATAGAATATGTATGGTTTTTTTTCCATTGAGTGTAAAAATCTCTGTTGTCTGTGTTTCATCTCATGTTGGTCATTCTGTATACTGAACAAGACTTCTATTTCAGTTTCTAGAGCCTAGGTAAAGAAATATGCCACAACTGTCATTAAGTGATTTCATTTGGTCTTGTATTGGTTTGGTTGCCAAGGGTGGAATTTGCGGTGGAAAAAAGAGAGTAGTGGTGAAGAGAACCGCTTATTTGGTTAGGTTTATTTATGCTGATCCCTTAGGAGGTTTTCTACTCAGCCAAATGCATTTTGTCAGAGGTGTATGTGTTGACCCTATTCTGTCTTGTCTGGTTTAGAACTTCAGTGAGCTTTACTCCAGGTTTATACTGTCTTTGCTTTGTTGGCATAGAGCCATAGTCTAATCCAAATGTCTCGTGTAGTCCAAATCAAGGGTTGTTTTATCCCTGTTATTTTTCCAAGATCTTATGATTTTTCACATAAAATAGTTTCCAAACAAGTGTTGTTGTGTTTGAGAGATTAAGAACATAGACAAGGCAAGGCTTATCTTTTCCAGAATATGATTGTTTGTATGCAGCTGTGATTCTCTGACCACTCTGCAAAAGTAATTTGGAAAGAAATGTATCCGAGCAGTCTGTGTTTACTAACTTACTGCTTGCTTAAGGACTCCTAGGAAAATTTCCTTTCACAGAAACAAGTATAACTTGAGTGAATGTAACCTGCAGTATTTGTCAGCCCAAGATAATGTCTACTGTAAATAAAGGCTAAACAATGTAATTATGCTTTATTGTCAATAAATATCTTTTCATCCCTTTTTAATCTTTTATGTTAAAGGAATACGTTAGAAGACTTGATGTAAAAAGGCTCCTCTCTGCATGTCTTGAGCACGAAGTTTTAGTCTGGAAAGAAATTTTGAATGCAAAAGCAACTTAATGTAGGCATTAGTAGAAAAGGTTTGATTTTTCTTTACTCCAAAGAAAGTTTAATAGTTTACAACCTGAAATTGGTTCATAATTTTTGAGATTTTAAAGTTCCCTACTTTGCTTTACAAAAAAACTTAAGTCTTTTGAAGTGTTGGCTGAGAGACGTGTCTATATTGTCTCAAAATAAACTAATTAAATACGATCATGTGACCCATGGTTCTGTTTGACTTGAACCTGTGTATTGTGAACTTCAGGAAATGGCTCTAGCTTTTTTGTAGGTCTGTTTTATTTTGTTGTATATGATGTCTGACCAAAAGATTCTATCCTGGTCTGAAAAAGTATTTCCCACTTTACGTATATGCTCTGAAAATTATTTGATTCGATGAATCGGTATTTTCTGATACACAGTCAGAGAATTCCTATCTTTTTATCATTCTGAGACTTTTTGTGGGAGATCCCATTACAGCAGGTGTGCTGAATTTGTAGACTTTGGCAAGAAGGTGGAATTGACGGTTAAATGAGAGAGTGGCTTAATGTGAGGGACAGCTGGAAAATGGTGGAGGAGTCTGAGGGAATAGCTGATTGTGAGGTTTGCCACAAGCAGTGGGAGGGAAAACATCTAGCTAAACAATAAAAGTCTAATAATGAAAGATATTTGTATACTGCACTTCTGCACAGCACTGTAAAGATGTAAAATGCTGTGTAATTGCTATGATTTATTAATGCATTCATATATTTTTGTAATAGCTCTAGTATTTTCTAGTAACAACCAATATATTTATAAATGCATTGTTGGCAAAGCCGTTTTAGTCAGCCAACCGCTTCTAAATTTATATAATTTTTTGACTCGTTATTTTAGCGTGCACTTTAGAGTTTTCTGCATATAAAAAGCTCCTAATTTCTTTTAAATGGGACCCTGAGGAATTCAAGCCCAGGAACAAGATTATTTAATGGCTTACTGAGTTGCTAATACACAGTTTTATAGCTACGTGAAAGTAGTACGTGATTTGCCTTATCCTTTGTGGGATGGATTACAGTTGCTCTCTTTTGTGGGACTCAAGGTTTAACAACCAGAGCCATGAATAGGGTATCTTCTCCCATCTGAAAATGGAAGTTTTTCCAAGCAGGATAAAACATTTAGTCTGCATAGACTAACTGGACTTGCTTTACACCATTTTCTCAAAGGAACCTAACGGATTTGAAATGTGCTTTCTATTTCTCAAGCCCAGCAGGTTTAGCTTGGCACCATGTGCTGCAGTGGCAGCTGGAGAGGTTGCTCTGAATTTCCCAACAGCTTCACGGCAAATTCGCTCTAATCAAAACTTTGGTCACAGCACAGAGGAACGATCCAGCTCTTCAGTAGCTTGTTTACTCCTATGTTAAATTTAAATAGAAGTAAATTTAATAACAAAATATTTTGAAATGAAGAAATTGAAACAAAATAATATTTCTATTTTCAACAGTAGCAATAAGTCTGATGAACACGTTTGCCAGGTGTTTCTGGTGACTTTTGTTTTCATATTTATTTTTGGTAACTCTGGTTACTCATTTTTGTAACATTTTAAATCTTGTTTTCCCTCTGTAATATTTACTGGAAAATGTGGCCTTGTATTTCTAATTTTAATTTCGTTGCTAACTCATCCTGTGGTAGAGACTGATGTTGACTAAAGTAAATTTACAAATCAGTTCTTTTGTGGTCTGTGTTTTATGTTTTTTCTGGAGAGAAGGGATGGCAGTGAGTGAACAAAAGATTACTCTCTCATATTGGATGGTTGGTTTTAAAGGGATCTTAACCTAGAGATTTAAATGGAAGCACACTATCCGTAGCTTTAAAAGGTGTCTTGGAATCGTGGTTTCACTTTTAGCTTGACAATACATAATAGGCTTAACAGAGTTGAATTTGGGGAAAAAAAATCCAGAAGCCTATGGTCTCTCCTTGTAAATGTTTTAAATTATGAGTCCTATTTCATTTCAGGTTGAAATGGGGAAAGAATTGAGTATAGATGGAAAACTAGATTTTGACCATAAATCAAGGTGTTTCTTTTGTTCCTCCCCCTCTGTTCAAAGCACTGAATATTCAACTACATCTGCTATGTGATGCTTTGAATGCTGTTTCAAAATAGGTTAAAAAGGATTTTGGGGAGAATGGGATGTGAAATGTATTCTTAATTATTTCTGAAATGGAAAAGTAGAAACCCTTAGAAAACTCAGCCTACCTTGTTAGCTGCCGTGTTAGAGGAAAGGAACAATGCTGAGATATACTTGAAGTACATGTTCTCTTGTTTGAATTTTTATTTTCTTAATTCTCATGCTGGTTCACAAAACTGAGAAAGATTTTTGGTTTGATAGGCATGGCAGATGTAGGGAGATCTATTCAGCAGCTGTACACCATTATAAGTTGATAATCTAGGCAGATTAGTCTAAAGGAACAAAAGCACTGTGAAGTGCTAATTACACTTAAGGACACCTGCTTACACTCAAATAACTTTAGTTATTTTCCCATTTATGCAATGACTCTGGTTTTATCATTTCAGCTATTGCTATGCAAGTGTAGCAAAATAGAGTCAAATAATGTTTGATTGCTATTTAATGCTATCTGACATGATGTCATCTGACATGATCACCTTTGGGCAAATGAGAATTTTCGCTGTTGCTCTTAGCTTTTAAAATAAAAATTCATCCTGTGTATGTACTGTACCTGCCAAGTTCCCTCTTTAATCTGAGTTAATAGTCCCTTCATATATAGCACGCTAATCGTTCCCGTTCAGAGGCGGTGAAGATATAGCCAAAAGTCAATGCATCTAAATTACATAATGATAATTTTTCGGTGTACAAAAATGACCTTACCGAAATGGGATGAGTAAAAAGCCTACGTTATGTAGTATGCTCAACCCCAGTTGCTTGCGTAGTGTCCAGTGGAGGGCATGGCACCTTGGGGTGGGGCCCAAAGAGGCCAGTTATCTGACCAGAGAAGGGTCCTTGGAGCTATCTCTGCAAGGATACAGAGGGGTTTGAAAGTCAGTGACCCTCTGAGATTTCCGGTCTTCTCCAGTGTGAAGAAAATAGCCTCTACCTCCTGCAAGATTGCCTTTCTTGAAGGCTGATGTGCTTTCTTCCAAAGGAGGAGTTCTTGAACTCTTGCTTTTGAAGAAGATGGCGTTGGAGGAAGAGCAGTGCATGCAGGATTAACTGTTCCAGAGTGTAAGAGACCTGTCTCCAATACCTGCTAATGGTGTTCAGAACACCTCCTGGCCTCTGGGAGTGTGCTAGCCACAGAGGTACAAGCATTCTGCCTCAGTGCTGAGTTGGGATAAAGAAGGTGCTGTTTGCTTTCTTTATGCATTTATATCTTAGGAACGCTTGTCCCATATATATTACTTTATTAAATCACTTGAAAAATAGGTTGAAGATAGCCTGAAGCAGAGCCTTAGCTTCATAATAGATTATTTTTAAGAAAAGATATGATATTGGAGGTGATGTTAATAAATGTCAGTGAGGGGACAGCATTGTGACAGAGGGGTTTTCAAACTCTTGAGAAAACTGCTTCGCCCTACTGAAATATTGTTGTAGGGCTCCTGATGATTTTCAGCACTTGTGGAGGGATTTTCAGGCAGCTCTCTGGGGCTGAATACCTTTCCTGACCCAGTCAGTGCAAGTAAAAGCTTTCCCTACTCATAATTATCACGTTCAGATCAGCGTGATGATACATGGAGCCTCTAATAAACTTGACTATTGCAAGTTTTCACCGATGAAGTGGTGGAGAAAGTGGTCAGCTTGCAGGTGGGTGGTCAGTCACCAAACACTGCTCTGTGCCACTAGGATTGATTTCTCTAGGAGGAAAAGAAACAGTATACAGAGCTTTCTTTAGAGTATTTTGATACTATTTTTGCAGTAGTCCTTCGACTCTTTTATATATTTCAGGGTCAAGAACATTTAGCTTGTTGCTTTGTGGGCAGAGAGCTCCTTGGCTTTTGTTTGTACAATGCCTTGTGAAATGGTACAATGGTTATAAAACCATAAAAAGCACTAGCCATTTTAGAGATTCAGACTCACTGTATAAATGGAACTGTGAATAATTAAGAGCTTTATAAATGGTTTCTCAAGGAAAACAATTGTCAAAAGAATAAATGCAGGGAAGAGTGGTAGAATATTCAAATGCATATTTTGCATTTCTTAAGAATTTATGATTAATGGAGTTAGACCACAGAATCTTTTATATCTGTTCGTGGCCTGCAAAAACCACAAAGCATCAGCGTTGTCTAAAACCATTTGAATTATAAGAATGGAACTTTGCATTGTACAAGACAAAAGAACTTTACTTTTTAAATTTATTTCAGTCTGATCTTCTTGTGTTTGGCCACTGACTGAAGTGTCGAGGAAACTTGATGTAGTGGTTGTTTCTAGTATGACAGAATGGATTTAGTAGAATTAGGTAGAATTCAGTATTATTCACAAACTCATAATTCCTGGTGTTTTTCTCCACTTTTTCCCCCTTGTTGGGTATGCTGAGTGGTTCTTACTGACATTAGCTAGAAAGTTGAGTTTCAATTGCCTTTTTTCCCCTTATTGATTTGCTATTGATAGATAAAAATGAAAAACCATCTTTTTAACTTTTTAAAATATTATTTCTAGCTATTCCAGAAAGGCTCAAGGGATTTGATTTAAACTCTGAAAAAAAGTAACATCAAGCTAAAAATTTCCATGTTCAACCATGAAGTATAGTTTAGAGAAAGTCAATATATGGTATAAGCTCACACACGAGTTGAGTAGGAATTTATTTCTCTTTGTTAAAATCAAGATACTGTGTTTATAATCTTACACTTGATTCAAAGACTGAATTTCCTTCCTGATGAAATTGCTGGGATTTGGCAACTGTTTGCAATTTCTTATCCAGTTCTGTAATATTCAGAGCTGTATTAAAGTAATTAAAAATAAATATGTATCTGAGGCTTAAGTGCTTGTATGAATACCTGAGAGCATGCACCCATTGAAAGTGAAAAACAGGTCATTAAAAAACATTCTTTACTCCAAATTGTTGTTTATCTTGTACTAGTGTCAGTTTTGTAAATCTTATTATTTCTATAAACTTCAATAAGTATGTGGAGCATTCTGCTACCAGAATGTATTAATCACTTGCTCTATACACAGACATTTTCCTCATCACTCAAAAGAAAAACTATTCCAATAACTGGTAGCCCTTTATTCTCAGCTGCAGAAAACCTAAAATATTGTAAGCTGGATACTTGATTGATTTCCCTCTGTAGTTTGATTTTTGTAAAATAAATAGGCCCTTTGGGAAATGTGCTGTCTGCTTAATGCATTTGGAAACAATTATGAATTGCAGCTTCTTAAATGCATTCAGGTTATAGTGGTCCTCTTTTGAGCAGTTTCTAGTTTAAAGAGTTTACAGAAATCTTCTCTCAGTTTTGGTTTCCAAGCGCTGTCATTCCCTCAAAGCCCATGTGAGTTATGAATTTTGAAAAGAAAATGTATTATTAGAAATGAGTAAAAAACATAACTTCCACTCCAAAACTCATAAATTCTGTTCTTCCCCATCTTCCTCCAGGATCAGTTCTCTCATGGACCTGATTTCCTGTTTTCATTTTGGCTGTTTTATTCCTTGTGCTCTAGTTTGTATGGTTTGCTGACCAAACTGATCCCCAAACTGTTCTGGATGATATTGCTCAACTTGGACAAAAACACTAGGACCTGATTACTTCAAAGGTCAGCATTTCTCGTTAGTTGATACGGAGCCGCCAAGGCTGAGCAGGCAATTTCTGTGGCTGTGCAAACACAGACAGGAAAAGGGGCTGGGAAGGTCAAGGGAGAGGAGAAGACTGAGCCTCTGTTCTCTTCTATGTCCATGAAAAAACCAAAAAAGTTAGTCTTTGGTACTGCCCTACTGGTCACACCTCTTGTTCCTTTTACATCAGGTTTTCCCACAGTTTCCTAAAGTCCAAGTCTTGGTCTTTCTGCAGTATTTAGTCCAGACGCCGCTCTTTTTAGCACTGCAGAATCAGAAACAGGTGTAATTTCTGGCTACCACAATACATACTTCGTCCCCTGACCTAGAAAAAAAAAAATGTAGAAAATCACCAGCAGCTAACAGAAGTCAACAACTCTTGTCTCGGACAGACATCCACAACTGAGAAATTGCAACATTTCTTCGCTCTGTCCCCTTGCCCTAGTCCAGCAAAGCTGAGCCACTGCTTTCAATTTTTTTCTACTTTTATTTACTTTTTTTTTTTCTATTTCTGTTTTTTTCTAATGCTTTGCAATGCCATTTGAATTCTTCTCTACTCCCTAAGGGGTTTTGAGACACAGTTTGAAAAATATTGCTTACCCCAACTGTTTGGCACTGTGTGAGAGAGCACCTACCCTGGGGCTAGCTATGTTCATCCGTCATGGACCTCTGAGTTCATGAAACTGAAAATGTCCTTGAACAGAATCTATGTAGGGGAACACCCACGTCAAGAATATGAAAGAAATCTGGAGGAAAAAAACCCAATTTATCCTGAGGGTCACTGTTGTTTATGTCAAAGGAAAGGAAAGATCAATATTTAAGGACGCAAGTTCACAAATGTTGCCTCATGTGAATGGCAAACCAGTTTCTTGATTCAATTCTTTCTCCACTTAGTAGGCTATATTAAGGGTATTTTGACTTTTCTTGACCCTTTCCCCGACAGTAGGTTTTCTAAAGCCTTCTTTCTTCTTATTTTCTTTCTCTGAATAAGATAGAAATTGATTTAATTTCCAGCGTCTCCAGGCATTCCCAGGGCTGACTTTCCTGTAACAAGAGAGATGTAGTACGTAGAAGAAACTTCAGAATAAATACAGACGCATGAAACACTTCCTGTAATGTAGGAACCCCTTATGCCTGGAACAGTCATCTTTTTTTTTTTTTTTTTTTTCTTCCCCCCCCACAACCAAACAACACTCCTGTAAAATTCTGAAATATTCAGTTAAATAGTCTAATTCTCTCTAGTATCTGTCTCAGCCCAGGGTCAATACAGGAATATCATTGGACTGGCTATTCTCAAGATACTTAACATTGCAATCTAGTGAACTCATAAAACTTGATAAGATCCATGTGTTTTAATGGGTATCCAAATTAAACTTTAATTCAGTATCCTTTAAGCTATCAAAAAAAAGTCCTGGAAAAGTTTGTAAGATTCAGAAAAGTATGGTATTTTTTTTTATTATTATTATTTTAAATTTAAAGTATTCAAGAAGTCTCTGTCTTTGTGTTGTTTTTGTTTGTTTGGTTTGGTTTTTTTTTTTCCCTCCTCTGGAAAAGATTATTTTGAAGAGAAACATTTCCCTTTTTGGTATCTTCCTCCTCATGTTGATCATGCATGCCAACCTTTAAAAAATTGTAGGAATGAGATCTCCAGTATTGAGTATCCAATGTTTCTCTGATTAACTAAAATGCATGAATCTATGAGCTGTTTAATAGTGTCTGTTGTATGCTGAACGTACGTTCTAAGAGCTTCCTTTTCAGTGTCTTGCTCTTTGGAGCAGATGATACTTCCTTTGTTCTCCCTGTAAAAGAGTCGTATATACGGTACATATGTAAGTCATCCTGTAATACATATGATAAGTTTTTAATTATATGGCATTCTTAATACAAATCAAAGACAGGTAAGACATCAGTAGATTAACTTTTTTTTTTTTTAAATAGGAATTGCTCTGCTTCATAGTCATTTTGATTTAGAGAAAATTAGAAATTGTAACGGATTCTTTTCCTGATGTATCTGAAGAAAGAAATTATTTTGGGGGGAGCTCTCTCAAGCTAGCAGTACTATGTTGCCCCATCACTTGACAATGTTGAAGGAATATTCTACTCTGTCATGAAGAAAATGAAATGCAATTACCCACTTTGAAGTCTAAGAACTACTACAAGTAAGGTTTGACATGTACAGTGGCAGATGTATTTAGGGATAGCACTTAGAACTTTGGATAAAAAAAAGCCAGGAAGCTTATGATTTTATAAGGAGTTGGATAAAACTCCACTGGAGTCAACAAAATTTTTTCTATATAACTCACTGGGACAGCAAGGTCAGGCCTTCACAGAAGCACTTCAATTTCTTGCATGCCAAGAAAAGCTCAGAGGGACCTTGTTCTGCTCAGTTAGACTTAACGGGTAATGACTAGCTCTCTTGTTCTGCAGCCAGATGTTTGCAGCGGGCACGTATTACAGAAATTTAGTGTTGTAGTGGGATATAAAAGTTGCTATGTAACACATGATCCATTCCAGGATGTCAGTGCTTTCTGTAATATGCATAGATATAGTTGATACAGATATCTGGTATTTGTGACATGGTTGGTTAGAGATTGAATATGTCTTTACTTCTGGCCTTGTAGAATATGCCCACAATAAAGGGGAGAGGAACTAGAGGGCCAGGGCCCTGGGGAGTCCTCTGTTGAAAAGTTGCTGAGAAGCCGTGTTTTTGGCTAGGTGAGAGAAAGCAATGGAGCAGCAAGTGCTAGAAGCAAAGCAAAATCACTGCAGACTATACTATTGAAATCCTTCACTATTGCTTGAAAGCCTCTGTCCGTACGTAGTACTCATAACAGAAAATACTCGCAGGGATAGTTTCCTCAGAAAAGCAGATTTTACATTGGTACGGATAATTTATACTGAGATCAGTTCTGACATCAACTGGTGTTGGTTTTCCTCTCTCCATACAAGTAGTTTTTCTTTTATCTATTGTTGAAAACTTAAATGCTGGTTTGGGGGATTCAGTTCATGTTGGCACTAAAAGCTGACCATATCGCAAATCTGTCCACTGAATCACAGTTTTCACTCCTTGCTACAGTACTTAGAAATAGGTATTTTAAAAATTCAGTATTATGCTGTTATTTGTCCTGAACAGCATTTTATTGTATTATCCTGGCAGTTTAAAAGAAAAGCTGTGCTGTCGACATGTCTTATAATTAATTTAAAAGTCTAATTTTTTAGCACCAGAGTTGTAAGAATTCTTCCACAAGCTGCAAAGCAGTCTCAAGCCTTGCTCGTTTCAGTACTAGTTAATGGTACTAGTTTTGCAGTACTAAACTTAATGAGTAATAAGCGGCAAGGAATCGAGACTTTTATAAATAAGAGGATCTAAGACATCTGGTTCCTCGTCCTGGAAGAAAATGAGCATAAGAGACTCCTGAAAATTAATTATTCTTGAGGAATAGTTTTTCACAGGAGGCAGGGATTTTTTGCACCCTAGAGGCATGAAAGACAGTTGAGAGGTTTTATTATGAAAAATCTCACAATAAATAAGCCTTCTATGTATACTACATTATTTCACAACTGTTTACACTTAAGTAAATCTCTTGTGGATGCACCGTTTGCTTCAAATCACCTTGATGGAAATCTTGATATCCTGAGGCCTAAACTCCCACTGTTGTGCTGCATCCTTATCGCCCACAGGAAAGTCTAACGGTGACCAGACCCCAGGCTTTTGTTTTAAAGAAGCCAATATGCAGTTAACACAAGGTAGAAGACAACAGAACCTTTACACAGCAGAGCAACTTGCTCTTCATTGGCAACATGCAGAGAAATATTCACCATAGTGTGTTTCCTTAATTTAATAGAACAGTTTTGCTGGACATCAAGTTAAAGAGGAGTGCTTTATTGACCATAAAGCTCAGTGTCTGTGTATTAAAAGGGTAAATCTATGATTATTTTTTTTTAAATTTTTATTTCTATATCACTTGGTTCCTGTTGCTTCTAAAGTACGTTGTTCCTTAGGGGTACTTTTTTTTTCGTGAACGTCACTATTGGATATAATACTTAGGCACAAGAATATCTAAATTAAAGCCAAGTGGCTTTTTAGATATTTATGGCTTTATGCATCCCTCTGAAATTAGGAATGTATACTTAGAAAGTCTGTGCTAGGTTTGAAACGAAATATCAACCCTTTAGAGAAACTAGCAATAGCCACTTTATGTAAAATTGAGAAATTCCAGGAAAAAACTTAAATTATTTGGTTCCAGGTCATATCAAGACAGATGTCAAATATGACAGTTAATAAAAACAAAAATATCAGTAAAGCAGATACATGGATAGAACTTAAATCACAGTGGGTGATCACACTTACTCTCTTCCAGTTAGAAAGCTGTTTTCTCTGATTCTCATCTTCTATACCTTCTTGTTTGCAAAAAAAACCCTCTCTTCATTCAAATACTTTTACTGAAAACAATATTTCTGTAAAGTCTGAGGCAGTGAAACTGAATGGTTTAAGTAAACTGCCAAGGAAGGAAAGAGGGGGGAGGTGGAATTTTTTACTTAAACTACGTTCAGGTTTGAGTCCTTGGCTGGTGATATTATGACTTTGACTTACGTCACAGTCTTTGACTGTGCTGTCAGTAATCAGAAACAAAACATAACTTTAGAATAAGATATGCTTTACAAATCATTATACTCTGTAGGGAGAAGAAAGCAAAGCATAATCTGCTGTTTTTCAATGTTTTCCAGTTAAACTTCAATTTATAGGGATAACTTACCATTGCAGTGTGAATCCCTAAATTTATAATGCATTTCGGGGTGGCACAGAATTGGATGATAAACAGAATTTGGGGGTGTTTCTTTTGGCAGCTACCCGTTTTCATCTTGAAGTCTTTTGAAGTGGGTGCCTGATTGTTCTGCTGCTGATCTTGAATCTAAAGCTGAGTAATAGAGTGGTAATAAACAAGATTTGCAATAGTTGTGTCCAAACATTTTTATATCAAATAACATTCACGTTAGTGTTGTTAATTTATACATTGAGGCTATATTATGAGAAGTTTGTATGAAGCAAGGAAGCAATTCCTGACACAGTATTTTTCAGCTTAATTTTGAGATGTGCATCTTATTTCAAAGATTTCAAACAGCAGAAAAGAAAGGATTACACAGAGGAGAGCAAAGAATCACAATTTTGTAAAGGCTGAAATGAAACCCTTTTGTTTCCACAGAAACATGGTAGTGGTTAGAATACAGCAATCTAGAAAGCGAGGACTGTTATACTATGAGAAATAAATGAAACTGGAAAAAAACACAGAATGTAGGACTGATAATGAAATAATTATGTAGAGTTTCAGTGTAAATTTAGCATAGAAGAGTGTCAGTCAAACATTTAGCAATATAATGTGTGCTTAAACAGGAAAAAATGCAGACAGCAGCACAATAATAAACCAACACAGTGAGTCATGTTATGCTTGTAAGCACTAATTAAATTTGTGTGAACAGCCTACTTGGGTATCATTATGTACTAAATCATGAGTTTGTATTGTTGAGATAATATGATGATTTCTAGATACAACAGACGCTAAAGAAAGGCTGTGATTCTTCTGTCAGGGAAAAAAAAATCCTCAAGGAGCCTCAGATCCAAAGCACCATTCTTAATTAGCGAGTCTGAAACCAAATAGAAGTGAGAGACTATCATTGAATAATTAAAGGTTTGCCTGGACGTGTAAAGATAGGATTAATGAAGACAAAACACATTCCTTTGTTTTAGAAGTGACTTGGGCAGGAAAGCTATAGAAAAAGGGACAGATAAAGGAAAGAGATGAATAGAGGTTATCTGACATAACCAAGAGATTTCAGTACAGTTCTCAGAGGACAGTATCAACCCTTTTCCTTTAGATTAGCAGTTGACTAAATATTCAAAGCACCATGCTGGATTTTAAATTCTCCAGCTGAGAGAACCGTGGCCAAGAAGGACTCTGAGCTCTTGGTTCCAACCTCCTAATTTGAGTAATTTAAAATAGGTATCTTAAGTTGAATGGTATAGTTATCTAGTTTTGTTTCACCTTCTGTTTTTCCAGAATCTTCTTCAAAGAATAGTTACTTACTTATTAATGAGTCAGGAATTTCATAATAATCTCAGTAATTTTTTTTGTGTGTGATTTGCTTATGATTTTATGCAAGGATACGTAAGTAGGTAGGAAGTTGTTTTTAATTTCCAAGTTTATTTTTTTTTTAAAGAGAGGTCTGTATGGATTTTTGAGGAACTCTGCAGGACAGGAGTGTCGGTAGGATTATGACACTGAAGCAAGATCGAACTTAAATTAAAAGAAAGATAAATAATTTCTTTTAAATTGACTTTTGAAATTGGATTAGCTTGAATTCCCTTTTTTGGCTGGTGAAACACAACGATTTGATCAGAGCATGCAAATAGTAAGACAAGCTGCAGGAAAAGATTTATGTGATTAGCATGACTTCCTCAATTTAAGACAGTGATATGAACTACTTGTATGTCTCCTGTAATATCTTGCCTGATAAACTCCAGGGCAAGCATGACATAACATGAGTGCCAATGTTGCACATGAGCTGTTCTGTACAACTGAGCTCCAAGAGCTCTGCCTTCAAACACTCAGCAGTGAGTTTGCTCGTGAAAATCATATGCTTGAGGATTTGGGTATGACTTGGCAAACTGTTCAGGTACCCGTTCATCAAGGATCTTTAATAAATGTTGATCACTTCCAGTGGAAAATAACAAAGCCGGAGGGTACGCTTTCTTGCTTTTCCTAGTTCTTCTCAAGATTTGATAAGTGGCGGGGTAACGTGTTGCTGAGATCGCATATGAATGCATAGGTCCTTGGAGTCCGAAGATGCACCCAGAAAGCAAAAGGTGGAAATATCAGATGTATATTGGTCAGGGAAATAAAACTTTGCATCTCCCCAGCCTGTAGTGAGATGAGGAAAGAAGAAGAAAAACCAAAACAAATCTGGAGGTAAAGCTCAAACAATACTACAAAAATGTCAAATTTTCAGTCAACTGTTATTTAGTAAACCAAAATCAAGAAAGAGGTAATTAGATGTACTTTTAATAAAAAAAAAGTCATTCTTTCCCAATAGAATAGACTGACTTATGCTTGTTTGAGGAGCACGGCAGTCATTAATCACTAAAATCCTGTTAGGAAAGGAAGTTTTACTGCCCAACTTAACACATGGAAAATGAAATGCCATAGTGGCAGAATGCACTAATCCCTTCTTCAGGCACTAATTCCAAAACAAGACCAGTTCTTTTCAGCAGATACCTAAACTTTGTGGTCGAATATCCTTGTGTGGTCTATGCTTCCGTTTTGCATTCATTTTTTTCATGATGGTGTTGCTCTTTAGCATAATCCCACAAGTAAGCAAAATGAAAAGCACGCTTCAAATGAAATTTAAGCCTAAATGTTTATTGAAATTTATCTGTCCTGCATTTATTCAGTTTAAATCCTAGAGAAGCTTTAGAGCAGAGATGTTTAAATTGAAGAGAATTCCAACTTCCAGGCGTTTTCCTATGAAGTGGTGGTATGCGTTCATGCTGCTGTCCTCTTTATTAGACATGGTTTCAGAAAGATGAAAAAACTTCCCAAAATATCTGACGAAAGAGTATTTCAGTAGAACTGTTGCCAAAAACAGACACTAAGGCTATCAAGTGTGAAATGAAAATTAGAAAATCACTGGACATTGATTTGAATTAACTCATAATGACCTGGTTTATGTTTCTGGTCTCTGGAAAGATGATTAGAACATAAAAACAACTTTCTGTGAAGGACATAGGACTATTAATGAACTAGTCATCCAAACATGAGCAGTACATGTCTTTAAGGTCCTTGGAAAATAATCGTCCTGCTAAGATGCTGCAGTAGGCACTGGAATAGGATGCAAAGACCAGAAGAGTCTAAAAAGGGAATGCTTCAATTTCAGAAGGAACTGCTGTGGCATAACAAAATCAAAAAGCTTTTGCAGCTTTTAAAAGTGTAACTTAATTATAAACACAAGAGGGAAAGCAGCACATGGTATTGCGGATTATATGATCTCGGTGCCTCTGCAAACTAACTGAAGGTCAGGTTGTAGGAGAAATGCAAGGAAATTCAGTGTTTTTCCATTTGAAGTGTCTTGGGTGCCCCACATAAACAGTTGTGTTGTCAGTGGAGCTATAGCAGTTTCTATGTACTGAAGATCCGTTTCGTGATTCTGCTTGACAGAACGTTATTCTTTCAAAATACATTGAAGGAAGTGAAATGTAAAACCTCAGAATGGTTCTGCACTCCTGGAAATACCCTCAAGATTTAAAAAGGAAAGTAATGTTTATTTATGGGCTGCATTTCTTTAATTTCATTATCCTTGTAATTTTTAAGTTTAGTGAAAAAAAAAACCAACCCCAAACCCCTGAATGTAATCACAATTTAACTCCAAGGGAAAAAAGTCTAAACTCAATTCCCTTTTTTCCATAGTATTCTATCTGAGATGCAAATGCAACAGTAGAGAATTCAAATATTGAAATAAATATGTAATGCTGATGATTTAGTTGGTGTCAGGGTTAGTTGCTTGGAAGCACTATCAGTTGTATTTGTAGCCTACTTGGTGGATGTTATCCTATTCATTCTTCAAAAGAACTCATGAAATCAGATTTCATACAGACCACATATAAGCGTTTTAAAATTCCATAGGACTGCTTAATTCTGAGTTAATTCAGTGGATTTAAATGTATTTTTTTACAGGTTTTGGATAAAATCTATACATTCCACACAACACCACCACCACCCCCCATAAATGTTACAAGACGTGTTAAAAAGCTTTTTTAAAAAATCCATAATATTGTGAAGAAAATGCGTTATGGCATCTGAGCTGTAGTATAGTGTAAAAACAAAAATAACAGCTTTTAAAAATAGGGCAAACTTTGTTTTATAGGATTTTTGCATTTAGATATTTGGTATTGAACATGCTGTCACTAGGAAGGTCTTTATTTGAGAGAAGAAATGGTTGAAACTTAAAGCCCAGAACTCTCTAATTGACCCCTGCTAATTATAATATTCCTTTAACACCTTTGTCATTCTACTCTTTTTCTGTTTGTGAGTTTTATGGGGGAAGCAAGTCTTCAGTATAAATCTGCCCTTGACTGACAGCCTTTCATCATTTATTCTTTGTGTCTGGTTACTGGAGCAGAATAACAAGTGTGAATAGAAAATGATCTGAGTTCTAGTTGTTCTAGGATATCGTCTTGTCTGTCCAATAGGTTATAGTCAGGTAGTTTTGTTTAACACTTTATATCAACATCATATTAAAAGGACAATGTTTCGTATGTGGGACCTGATGAAAATCCTTAGTTGGCAACAACAGCTGGCGATTAATTTCTTGTGCACTATACCCCCGAAGGCCTTCTGAAAAACTGTATCTAGCTTGCAATTCCCAGATGGAGCCTTTAGTGAAGGAGGTGTAAAAATACAGGAGTCTTACTCCAGCTTCATTCTACAGTGAGTCATTAAATCACCCCTTCCTGTGATCATGGTGTCTTTGATGGTCTAAATAATGGTGTGGGGTGTGGTTGTTATAACAAGTACCAGCTTTAAAGTGACAGAGAACTTCTAATAGCAGGGAAGCTCTTATCTTCAACTTAATGAGGTTTGTGCACCCAATATGCCTTTAGCGCTCGGGGGTAGAATGGAATGGAATAAACAATTTCTAAGTGAAAAGGTGGTATATAACAAACATTCAAAATCTGGATTTAGAATGTTTTTATTGAGGGGTTATTTCTCATGCGTTTCTTCTCTGGGTTCAGGTTATGGCTCAGGATGTCTAGCAGAGGTAAACAAATAAGTTTACAGAAGGTAGACGTGACTTTGCTGTACCTAAGGTCAGTTAGCTTAACTTGAACTGCTGATGTGCGTTAGGTGAACTAAACTAGAAAGACTTTTGCATTATTGTGGTGCTCTTGTGTTTTCCACTGGATACCTCACCTGTGGATGTTGTCAGATTGATGAGCAAGTAAATGATGTGCAAGTAATTTTTGGTTTGGTTTTTTTTTTTTTTTTTTTTTTTTTTTTTTTTACCACCTAAATTGCATATAAAATGCCTATAGAGGCTAAGATATCTAAGACTCTGCTTTGTGAATATCTGTCCTAAGAATCAAACATCTTTTGAAACAAGACTTCGGTCTGCAAAGTTTGTTTCAGTTGTGCAGACCTCCTGGAAAAGCACGCTCCTCTCCAAATAAATGCAAAAATTA
>VXBH01009042.1:0-12006 GCA_013400035.1 Rynchops niger
CCTAACCAGCCGTCCCAGGGCCCATGCAGACCTCTCCATCTTCAACGCATGATCAACATCTAAAGAATGTTTCAGGATTTTTCTTTTCCTAAATGAACCTCTACAGTATTAATATTTAAATGATTCATTACTTATAGTATCTCCTTTACTGATTAAATACATACTGTTAGTAAAGAACTTCAGGATGTAAATACTAATACGATGATTTAAAGTTATGTAACTGTGGCTTTTCTAGTAAGTTAAAATTGGTGACAGTCTAATGACACACTGATTCCATAGTAAACTATCCTTAAATTAGCTTCAGTAACATCTTTAAAATAATGAATGTGAACTAGTTTCTTAATCAAAATTGCACTCTTTTCCAATGCCACTTAAGTCCACTTTTACTTCTAATACCCGAGTCCTTTAAAAAATACCTTGGGAAAGACAAATTGGAGTTCTTTTTTTGCATGATATCAGAACACTCTTCTCATTTATTTCTCTTTAGCACAGAACTTATGTGGCAAGTTTCCTTATGTTGTAATGACATAGGTAACAAGTTAATAATATGTTACTTTCTTGGCTGGTATCCTTCAAGCTTCAAATTTAGCCAATTTACTGGCAAACTGCAATCATATATTTGGAGCGAGGAGGGCAGTGTTCAACATCCTTGGCAGGAACATAAATCTGTTGATAACTTTTAAAAAAGTAACTACAAATTAATACAGTGAAAGTTCTTAAGTGTGCTTCAGCCTCATTTACATATATTAGTCTCATAACATGCAAAAGCAAAATTATATGAAAAGCAATGACAGAATAAATGTAACTCTCAGGTAAAACAATGAAATTCCCCTCTAATGGTCTCATAAACATTTAAAAAAATAATTTATTATTTCACGTTGCCACTATTTTTGTTCTTTTTTTCTCTAAATGATTTAGAATAGAAAAAGGAATTCCCAGGTAGATAATGAATGCAAATGCATTCGTAAGGCCATTAAGCCCCAATGTAAATTCTACTTCTGTGAACTTTGAATAATACGTTGTAAACATCCATTCCCAATTTATCAACAGTAGATTTTAATTATTTGTATCTTACAAAAAGATTCAAAAAAATCTTTGAGGAGCAGAGAGTAGAGTGACAAGAGCTAGCATACCTAGTTCTGCTAGTAAATGCTGGTTAACTTAAGCAACTTAAATCCCTCTTTGATAAAATGTATGGAGTCATAAAATAAAATTAAATAAAATATAGAGTGTCATTCAATTTGGTAAAGTCATTCATGATTTTCACGTAAAAAACATCAAAAGAGGATGGGTTTTATTGATTTTTTCTTTAAGTATATTATTCTGTGTAGCGGTGTGCTCTCCCCTTTTCCCCCCTCCGGCTCCTGCTTCAAGCCATGGCCACCAGCAGGAGTTCTTATGAGTTGCACTTGAACTGTGGGGGTTGGCTGGCAACATAATCAAAACACTGCCTGGGGTGGGAACCTAGCTATCTTGTTCCCATGCGAATATGACTATAGGTCAATTATCTTACTCTGTGAACAGCGGACAGCCCAAGAGCCCTTTGAGCTCTCCTGCACGGCAGCAGGCTGCACGACAGGATCTCCCCTTGTGTGGGGACACTTGCTTAAGGTTCTGCTCCTCAAGGCTGAGAGATTTCTTGCCTCAAGAAGATTCTCGGTAAGTGACTAATAGCATGCTAAACTTTGAAATCTTAGCTAAGTGATATAAAGGATCGATTGCACATATATAATCCTTTCGACATAAACCATTGACCAAGTCTGGGACTAGGATTGGATCCAGCTGCACTCAGACTCCTCTCTGAGAAGGAGTTTAGAAAGCTGGGGGTCCTTTCTGAACCTCATGACTCAACGGGAGGGTCTCCCTGACAGCTTGTCTGACCCTGTCCTCTATGCAGTAAATGATCAAGTGTACCCTGGCATTGAATCTCATAAAACACTGTCGCATTCACTACTAACTTTGTTAAACCACCGTTTTATGTTAATAAATATTTCACTATTTCTCTCTTACAAGTGCAGTTAATCACTCTGCCCGCCACATTCTGAAATATGCTTTTCTTGCAGAATTCAGGGGTCACACAATGAACCAATGCACATTTCTTCTACACTGAATTTACTTCACAAAGTTGTAAGACATTCATTACAGCCAGTGTAGTAAACACCTACCTTTATTTTTTATTTGAGAAAAAAACCCTAGATACTAGCACTGTGACCCTTCTCCATTATATTAATCACCAAAAGAGAAGCAAATGTCATAAAAGTACACAATGTCTGCTTTTAGCTCAAAAACTGGCAGAGCTATATGGAGAATCAACTGGGAGTTAATCATACCTTTGCACCACCCTTCCAAAAGAAATCAGTATCTATTTTTAATTAATATCCTACATTTATGCTGCTACATCAACCGACCAGTTCTACCACACCCTGCAAAATGCCAGAAATACAAACTGCTGTCAGCTGGAGACATACAGGAAATCTGAATGTCAAACAGGCTGTCACTGTGGCCAAACTCTTTTAACTATCGTGGCATCATAAAATAATTTGGTCTGGAAGGGACAGCAGAGGGGACCTAGTGCAACCTCCTGCTCCAAGCAAGGTCAGATATGATGCCAAACCAGATTGCTCAAAGCTTTATCCAGTCTGGTCTTGAAAAGCTCCATGGATGGAGATGGAATAACCTTTCTGGGCAACCTGTTCTGATGCCTACTGCAATCTTTGAGGAAAACTGATAATCTTATTAAATGCCAAATCACTTCAGAGAAGTTTGCCGTATCTGCTAGCAGTTACAGGTGCTAGCTAGCAACTCAGCACAGAAACCACCAATTGGAAGGTCAATCCTCCTCATAGATGTAGACTTCTTTGGGGACTGTCCTGCTTCCCCCTCTTCAGTTTCATTAGTTAAGTCCAAGATACTTTTAGCTACAAAATTTCCTTTTATCAGGCCAACAAAGCATGCAATGTTTATGGGCAAGTAAACTCGCATATATGTCTCTTAGCCACTCTGGTACAATAACAATAATGATGAAAACCAGAGACTGATTTCCACCTCCGCACCTCCCAATGCTCTCTATCCACAGAACGGTATTTTAAAAGAACTCATTAAAAATGTTTCTAGGTTTTAAAAACGATAGGAAGAAATCAGGTTTTCCCAATAGCTATGACCCACTTCTGCCCCTTTACTTATTTAAAAAAGTAAATATACCAGGATAGGAAAAAATATTATTTCAAGAACCTGAAGGAAAATTGAAAATATTTATAGATCCATAAAACCATAAAATTTCAGATATGAGGAAAATAAATAATAAAAAAGACCATTATAAAGCAAAACCAGATGAGTTTATAACTTATCTCAACTACACTTTTTACCATCCCCGTCGAAGAAATGCGATCACAGGTGTCAGACACACTTTAATATCATAAAGTGACAGGCGAAGGTTGCATTTCATATCCTAGTGTCAGGCTCCTTCTGCTCCCCTTCAGTTGGGGTCTTCACGCATTATGTTCCAGGTAGATGTTGTCAGTTATATGTCAGGAAATTTGGAAAGGAGACAAGGAAATGAAAATGACTCTACTAAGAGTAATACAGACATCAAGATCGAGATGAAAATGGTAAGAATTGTTCTGAATTCTTAATAACTCTTTCAAAAGGTCATTTAGCAACTCTGAGTTTAGGCCCTTCTTCCACAAAGGAGAACTGAATGAACTACAAAAGACAAATTTTAGTACTTTATTTTCCCAAAACTTGTTAAATTAGCTAAAATATGCCCTTTTGCATCATGTGCTATATATGGCACAATGTGCATACAGTATATAATTTCTCTTGCAATAACATATCACAAAACAAAATTCTACCATCTTCCTTCTCTCTTAATAAAGGTTTCCAGTTCACAGAAAGTTGTGCAAAAGAACGCTGTGAACATGAAGAACTGGGCACTATAACCAGCCATATAATTGTTGTGAAGTCCAATCCTTTACTAGTCCAGTACTACTCTTTTTGCATTAGGCTACGACAACTCCATAAACAATACAAGTTTCTCCCTTCTTTGGATTCACAAAATCCAATTATAGCAACCCTTAACAGAATGCCATGAATCAGATGAGTCATAATAAATACCTTTGCAAAGGCCTTCGGTATCCAGCAAAGCAATGAAAGAAAAATTTGCATGTCAAGTGATGATTGGGATGTCCAGAATAAAATAATAGACTTCTTTCACCTGGTATTCAGATAAAAGGTCGGTAAGGAAGCCAAGGGGCTCTCCTCCCCATGTTGGTGACCTGGAAGATCAGGCTGTTAGTCAATACTGTGTTTAAAGAAGAGTGGTAAAGAATCCAAGCAAAGACAGTAATTTTTATTTTCTTTAAGAAAACAATTAAACAAAACAAGAAATATCTCTAGGTCAAGGATCTTTTTGCCATTACTGGGAGATCTACTTTGTATTGGCAATGTATAATGAACATTAACTTGGGAACTTATTCCAGCCTTTTACCATAGAGCCTGTCAAAAGCCTGTGCAAGTACTAAAATCCAGGTACTTAAGTCTAAGGTTCATCTAGTACCTCTTTCTCTGCCCACTCCTTGTCTGTCTAGGCTCTGAATCAGATGACACATATACATACATACATATATCGTGTTGTCAAGCCACTGCCTTAAGTTTGAGTTTTAAAAAAGTTATCATACTTCTTTCACAACCCCTTATTGTCTGCATTTTCCACATTTGTGACAGTTATACTGGGGGAAATTGCAGTCCCTGGCAAGAGCACAAGCTTTTTGGTTTAGGAGGAAGGTTGTAAATTAAATGCAGGTAGGGTTTTTTATTTGTATTTTTTTTTGTTTGTTTGTGCCATTGTTTGGGGGTTTTTTTGTTTGCTTGGTTTTAAGTTCATGATCTAAAAAAAAATGTCCTCAAGACAATGAAAAAATGGCATTCCATTTAAAAGACCTCCTTGCTAACCAACTCCACAAGTGATGCAAATCCTTCATGCTATTTACAAAAATTTTCTTGTGCCAAATTTTCAGCCCTCACTAATGTTAATTAACTTTTTTCTCCAATTAAAATGTATTTGTAATTTTTCTTTATATTTCCCCATCTTTATAGCTTCAAACCCCTTTTCAAGTTATCCTTCCCCCATTCTCATTATTGGGCTTCTTATGCAAGCCAAAATGTGCATGAGGATTTGAAAACATGATCCTACTGTCTTTTCATATAGTAACAGGGTATTAAAGACACTTCCAAATACTAAAATAGAACCTGGAAAAAGTCACGATAATATAAGCAAGGATAACATATGAATTATGAATGCTTTATGAGCCAAATTGCTCTCAGTATCTTGATATTTGTGCAGTCAGAAACATTTCAACCCTATGACTGTAAATATATAGACTGTATATTTCTTTTTAGGTGAGGGTTTTGTTTCATTTATTAATTTTAAGCAAACTTACTATCACTCAGTGACTGAAATAAACAGGATGAAGTTCAAACCAAAAGTAATTCTTGATGTTGCTTAAATGTTTAGTACTTCAAGGTCTTGAAAATTCCAGATAGACTGTATTTGTGTAAGCATGAAAGCAGAGACAGATTTATATTTTCCCAGCAAAGGTTTTGTTTTGTTTTGTGTCTGTCACCACAAATATGAAGATATTTAAGAAACGTTATTAAATATTTTGTAGAATACAAATTTCACAATATTGTCATTGGAGATGCATTTATTTTAGGGACTTTTTGTTGAGAATCCAAGAGCGATTAGGTTATCAGATTGTTAGCTGATATAACAAGAACAAATACCTACTTTTTATTTATAGCTTGTTGCAACTGAACATATAAAACTAGAAAACTGGTTTGTATTCTATTCTTTGTGGACATCACTTCTTTCCTACTGAAGATAGACTTAATTTCATTCCCATCAGCTGGTGTTGCACTTCAGTTATTATAGTTCCAATGGGTCTAATGAAATGTCACTGCACTGCAATATTAGAGTCAGGAACAACATTATAAAATCAATATGAGGGTTACTGTATTCTTTGCATTCATAATACTTATGGTTTATTTTATAAAAATAGTGAGTGCTAACTGTATTAAGGTTTCTTTTCCTTATAGCCTCTGATTTTCAATTTCCTATGATATTCAATAACTTCATCTGTTCAACAGAAATTCTCCATATTTGTCTCTACCTAGTGTTAGTTTCTTTCAGAAAATCTGATAGCTATCGCCTTTTTGACTAGGCAAGAAAAAGATGCAGAAAACAGTAAGTTTAATTCAATTTAACACCATTGTTGAAAGCTTCCTCCCTTTCTTTCATCAGATTCTTATTGGGGTTCGAAAATGACTATCAGCCAGGGACTCAACTAGTGCTTGAGTGGTCATGAAAAAAATCCATCCTACGCAAGGCTCCATCTGAAATCAGACCTTAATGTCTCCTTCAGGAAGCTCATCGTGCCTTGTTAGCTCCAGGAGAAGAGGTAAAGGGCACAAACTTGAACACAGAAAGTTCCATCTAACAATTAGGAGGAACTTTACTTTAAAGGGTGGCAGAGCACTGGAACAGGCTGCCCAGAGAGGTGGTGGAGTCCCCGTCTCTGGAGACATTCAAAACCCACCTGGACGCATTCGTGTGTAACCTGCTTTCGGTGAACCTGCTCTGTCAGGGGGGTTAGACGAGATGATCTACAGAGGTCCCTTCCAACCCCTATCATTCTGTGATTCTGTGAAAGCTGGAAATTTGGATTGGCTCAGCTCTGATCCGCTGATCATGCAGTACAGTCAGATACACATTCACGGCTTGGAAGAGATGATGCATGGCTCAAGCACTGCAGCTGGGCACTGAAAAGGTTACCATTTACTACACGTGGACAGTGGAACTGCTTTACTCCTTAACTTCCTAGTTTGAGGGTGGTCAAACACTGGAAGAAGATTCCTAGAGAGGTGGTCGATGCCCCAAGCCTGTCAGTATTTAAGAGGCGTTTGGACAATGCCCTTAATAACATGCTTATTTTGGTCAGCCCTGAATTGGTCAGACAGTTGGACTACGTGACTGTTGTAGGTCCCTTCCAACTGAAATAGTTCTGTTCTATTCTATTCTAGTCTATTCGCAAATATTCAAACTGTCAGGTTCTTCCTTGCCAAGGCAAAAATTATTCAGGATTTGCCTGAAAAAATATCAAGCTTAAATTTGATAAAGATGATATACACCATTTAAGTTACATACTCATTATCCAATGTCATCATGAATACTTCTTGAAGTATATGTATTTGTTTCCTTCATTAATATGGATTTTAGAGAAATGTATTTAACTGAAGAATCAGGGAGAATGGTTACTCTCTTCCAGACATATCAGTTAATAAAAATCATAATGATGGAAAACTGATGTTAAGCTGAAATAAAACAAACTAACAGGACCTGTGACTCTGAGTGTGTTTGCATGTGTGTGTCAGGGACAGCTGTAAAAATACGACACAACTTGTTACAGGAATGCATACACAAGCAAGCAAATGCAACCCAAACAGCTCCTGCCTGATCTGAACACTAGTTGCAGGCTATTAGTCTAATTATTTATCTCTGATTCTCAACTACCAAGATTAACACTTTGTCTACTATATTTTAAAGATGTTCCCATGGCAAAAAGATTGGAGTGTCTCATCCTAAATTTGGATAGAAGAGGTGGTGGACATGTTTTGACATAATAGACTTGAACAAAAGAAAAACCTCTTATTTTAATTGCTATATTTTCTTCCTCCTTGTTTCCTTAGATTCACCCTGTAATGAGCATACAATTATAATCAAAGCATTAAACAAATATTCCTCCTTTTCTCCCATGATTAAAATATGACACCACACAGTGAGAAATTTTAAAGACTGCAGTTCTGAGTGTCTTTTAAATCTATTTTAGCATATTTCAAACAGATCCTCCTTTTTTAGAGATTATAATGCTGCACTTCACACAGTCACTCTGGTCTCCCTTAGATCAGACCATGCAGATCACTACCCAAACACCTGTATGCATTGGCTAAATGTTAATGTATTCTGTCAAAACCAGATTACCTTCCACACTAAATTATTCAATGTCATTATCCATATCAGCCATCTGCAAGCTTAATACCCTTGTGTTCTAAAATTCTGAGCACCTTCTGTATTATTTTTGTTTTACATTCCTGCATAAATCCGTTAAACTCAATATGTTACAACAAATTCACAATATCAAATGCTATCTGCTGGCCTATAAAACACCAGTTACTGAAAATCAAAGGATTTAATATAGTAACAATTCAAGAAGTCAGTAAGCAGTCTTTGTGGGCTGAAGGTCAAACCACATGCTAAGTAACAAGTTAGATAATCCATGCTGTAAAGCAAGGTATGTATTTTCTATACATAGCGTGGCCTTGAACCCATCTGTGTATTTCATATCTCATAAAAATCTGAACAGTTGGTCTGATTGGATTTTAAGTGATGCAAATTTGGAAATCAAATAGGCTGACTCCCTTTAGACTTGGTCTATTTAAACTATAATTGTAGAGAACTCCAGATTACGTTTACAGTGCTACTGAATTCTCAAGAGATTCAGTAAGAATTTCACAGAAGGAAAAGTATTTATCATTTTAAATTTGTTATTAACAAATAAAAACATACACAGCATATGATGCTTCATCATTTTGTTCTTACGATTTTCCTTACATGGCAGTAAAAGTGTAACCACTCTTCAGTGAATGGAATACTCTTTAGTTTTCATAGTTATTTAATTATATGATTTAACAAAAAGAAATTTTATTATTATTGTTCAGTTAGTCTGGCTATACTAAGTAAAGAGAAAAAAAAATACCACTTATGTTTCCCAGACTGAAAATTAAGGTATGATTTGGAGACCAGAGTCACATTCTCAATTAGAAAGTAGAAGTTTCATCTTCACAAATAAATCTTACAAGCAACGACAGACTTGAATATAACTTTCCTCCTAACAGTTAATATTCAGTGACAGACTTGATTTGTCTTAGCTTAAGTGAGCCAGAAACTAAAAATGTGAGATACATGCACTACACCCCCCAACCCCCAATATATTGTGAAATGTGAGCTCATAAAAATAGCAGCTGAAATCCGGATAAAACTGAAAAACACCTCTTCTTTTTCACTGTGATTAGTATCTCCATCAGAATGTGACCCTTGACCAAGCTGTTGTAGACAGGAGATTTATGAGCATTGGCAAATTGCAACAGTGTTGATTTGCTTGCTCTTTCAGATCTAAAATTAATTTATTTTTCTCATGTTTTGACACTGGTTTTATTCCTCCTCTCTGAAAAAAGTTATCTTGTATATTTTTGTCCCTGATTCTGACTTTGACTGCTTATAGGAAAACCCTTTTACTAAAGCAAAGCTTTAAACATTTTATAATATCTTCTGACAAATAAAATGCATTGGCCGTCTGCATTTTGGTCACACAATGCAGCTACCCTGAAGATGCTGTACTTACTATCAGGACTTCTTTTTACACAGCCTGTTTAGGAAGCACAGAATAAGACTACAGGTTTTCAGACCATCTCCCATATCTTCACAGCTAATTCTAGGCAGATCTCCCACAGCAGGAAATCACACAGTTTTGGAAATTAGTAGTGCTAGTGAGAGGCAAGAATAGCAGGGAAACACTAGTGGATGGAAATGAAGCAAGCAAATCCCAATGTACTTGGGATTTTCTTGGTACATGTAAAAGACACGATGCAGCATATTCAGTTTGGCTTCAGTATTTGAAATGTAAACGACTGCAGGTTATTAAAGTTGACCATGTCCACAAAGCATTGCTGAAAAATGTTTTACTAAAGTATAAGAGTTTCACATCTTTCCTTTACTTACTGACTCCATTTCTCCCCTTCCTAATTCGTCCTGGACTAAACATCTTGCAAAACTCAAGAGGGGAAGAAAGGGTAAAAAAAGAAAAGGGTTGAAACAATGCAAAATGACTATTCTAGAGACCCGTGTAAATCCCTTAAAATCTTAATGCTCTACAGGCTGTGTAAGTAAGGATCCTAGATTATTCATTTTTAAACAGTAAAGATCACCTTTGGTTCAGGAATTCCCTGAACCATAAATTGCTGGAGGCTAAGATAATAAATTTTGCAAGGAAGAATCACAATCACAGTATGTTTGTCAGGTTCTTATACTCTTATTTACTCATCCCCCATGACTATTATCAGAGATAAAATACTAGGCCAGATAAAGCTTTATTCTGAGCCATTTTATGTTCTTATTCCCCCAACTGTAGCCACCTTCTTTGAAGATAAGACCAATTTTTATGCTAAGAACTTATATACAATTATCTAACATCATTGCAACAAACTCCCATAAGATATGAAGAAATCATCAAATTAAGTTATTCACAGTAACAGACGCTAAGAATTTGTTACATCAAAACTTCATTCAAAAGTGGGATAGATGAAAGGACCATGGGTGTTCATTTGCCCAATATGTTTGAAGCACACTTTCAAAACCATCTTGCTGATTTGGATGTTGCCTTTCATAACCTGCCCTCCTTTAAGAACTCTTATCTTTAGGCCTGTTCACTACATAGATTTTTCTGTCATTTCCAAAGTTGCCTTGTGTGTGATTAAGTCAATGGTGAGAGAAAAGCATCCCCAGATAATAATCCAGGTCACTTAAAACACAGTGTGCTTTGAAGGTATCACTCTCTTGCAGTTGAGTTGGGGGAATCCTCCACGACTTGGTTCCTCACTTACATGCCTGAAAAATGTTTCTAGAATGACATAAATCCAGGCCAAAACAAACAAGCGTTTCTTATACTAATCACTTGAAACATCTTAAATTCATAAACACAAGCAAAAATTGTATAAGAAAACATACATAAAAAAAAAATAAATTATTCTTGCACTGTCATCTGTGCAGAATCATTCTTCTTTTGCATTTTTATACGCAAGTTTTTTCATATGCACACAGATATAAGACAATAAGAATGGGTTTGATTAATTATCTATTGAAACAAAATCCAATATAAGCACAATCAAAATAACTTTCTACCCAAAACAGTTTCCAGGGAGGATAGTATCTAACAGACTCTCATCACTACAAAACAGAAAAAATATTAGAAATTTCTATAAGCCCCTAAGAAGTACNAATCTAAATCACACTAATGCAGTTAGACTACTGTGGGGTTAGCCATCTGGCTTAGTGGCTCATTAGTAAAGAAATGACCCCTACACATAAAACACAGTTGGGTCATTCCAAGCTAATGAGCTTTCAAGTTTTATTGTTTGGTCCTAACAAAAGGATGGATGTAGATCTACTTTGCAAGCCTACACATACACACAATCAGGTATACCTTTCATTTTATACCTTTTATTTATTAATTCATGTGTTTATTTGTTTACATTGAATGGAAAGAAAAAAAATGTTCAAAGAGGGAAATAAAATTTATGTTCATCAAAGGTGTGGGTAGATTTCTTTAAACAAAGTTCCTTGATAGCTTCTGACCAAAAAAAGTATTTTTGCTTCAAAATGCATTTTAGTAGTTAAACTATGACACAAAATTGCAAAACATTAACTTCCTTATGCTGTATCTTTTAAACATCTGATTTCATATCGTTGATTTAAGTTCACATTGACAAAATGCTTACAATTCAACATTTGGATTAATCATGTGACGTTTATCCATGCAGAACACATCAGAACAAACCAGCTTCTATAAAACTCAAGACTCAAATCTAACAATGTATATAATTAAGTTTTAAATCTTGAGAGTTAGCCTTACTGCCTTTCCTGGGGATATCTATATACTGGAACTTAGACATTTTCTATTCCTGACTGAATCCCTTATGCATTTGTGTAACGATGAATGACCCTTCACTGACATCATAGAATCATAGAATCTCCATGGTTGGAAAGGACCTTTGAGATCATCGAGTCCAACCAAACAACCTACAGTCTCTGCCACTAGAGCATGCCCTGAAGTGCCACATCTAGATGTTTCTTAAACACCTCTAGGGATGGTGACCCAACCACCTCCCTGGGCAGGC
>VXBH01009042.1:12156-26092 GCA_013400035.1 Rynchops niger
AAGCTGGCCGTCCACCAGCACCCCCAGGTCCTTTTCTGCCGGGCAGCTTTCCAGCCACTCTTCCCCAAGCCTCTAGCGTTGCTTGGGGTTGTTGTGACCAAAATGCAGGATCCGGGACTTGGCCTTATTAAACCTCCTACAGTTGGCCTTGGCCCATCAATCCAGCCTGTCCAGGTCCCTCTGTAGAGCCTTCCTACCCTCAAGCAGATCAACCCTCCCACCTAGTTTGGTGTCATCTGCAAACTTACTGAGGGCGCATTCAATCCCCTCATCCACATCATGGGACTTGGCTCTATGATCCTCATCCCATATGCAGAAATCAGAAGTACTGCATGAGGCATAAGAGTTTGCGTTCACCTACCCAGTCAGAAGAATAAGACATAATTCTGTAATGACTTAATGTATTCATGACTGAAAACAACAAAAAATTCCTCATTTCACTTTCTTGCTCTTTTTTCTTTTTCTTTCCCTTTTTTCTTTTTTATTTTTGTAAGAAAAAATATAAAATTAAAACTTACTCTTTCAGGATACTTACTGTAATTATGGAGTCTTATTCATGACGTAGACGCCTGGTTTTATTTATGTAATAAATTATTCACATTAAAGTTTGCATTACAACACCTTTAGTCATTAAACATGTTGTTCCACTTTAAATGATAAAAAATGTGCTTAAAGACAAAATAATGGAATAACAAATGAGTTCAAGTGCTTGCATTTTATAACTTCTTACAATTTTTCATCATCTGAATATGTCTATATGGAAGACAAAAGGATGTTACTAGAAAAAAGGTCATGTATCCAATAAAAATAAAAATTCCACTGAGCAAAAACATCATAAGGTAGTTCATAGAGAAAAGAAATACACCAGCAAATGGTTTGGCCATTTCACATTGCAGCAGCTTCTGTTCTGCTCTATAACAAACAAAAAAAACCCAAACATTTAACAGCCTCAGTAAATTCCCTGGGTGAATGATCCCACCAGCTTGGGAAAATTCAGTTTTCGACTTTTTGTTTATTTGTTTTCTTTCCCTTCAAAATGCTATAATAAAATACAACCAATGCAATTTTCTCCAGTTTCTTGGGTTTACGGTGCTCTAGATAATGTAATTTATGTTATTATGTGTTTATGTGATTACGTTAGACACCACCGTTCGTCTTACCTATCGCCATCAATCCCTTTCCACTCTACCATGATGTCTCTTTTCAACAAGAGATTGTATGGTGTTTAATACAATAGCTTTAAGAGAACCAAAGGTTTCATTACGTTAATATGTCTCTGATTAATTCTACCTTATCTACTTCTTCAGTTTACCCTTAAGACCCAATTAAAATCTAATTTATCTGATCCCAGGATTCAAATACTATCTGGCAATGCCTTTGACAGCCTTGTAGTAACTATATTACTACACATCATGCCCCAAGGTATTTTAAATTATGTCAGAAAGAGCTCAGTCATTGCCCACTTAGAGCTACAGAATTTTATTTTGAGGATCTCCAACTTTACATTGAAATGTATAAATTTATTTTCAATGTTAACGCAGAATTAAAATTATAATGCATCCATCTGGTTTGTCACTCTTCTAGTGTTGTCCTGTTTTTTGTTTTTAAATAATTGCTTAACACATTAAAAAAATTAGTCAAGGTAACAGTTAATTAATCTGACAAACATATAAAAAAACCTACATAACATATGTATTGTGAAAATGTGTTGTCAATATGTTAAACTTTATAGTAGCTTACTTTATAAAGCAGACCAGCTTAAAGGTTTATTATAGGCAAATGAATTTCACAAAATGTTTAATTTCATTCTGCTGAAGCCAAATGCATGCTAAAATATTTAAAACAGTTGCAATATCTTTTAAAAGGAAGGGTTCTGAAAAAGTTTCCAAATGCTATTAAATGTTATGAAAACTGGATAAATACTTAAAATTTCAATTAGAATCCAAACCAAAAGGAAAATTACTCCTGCAGCTCAGTCATCTTAAAAGAAATGAAACATTCCTCTTTCACTCCTACTGTTTCACTGAGGAAGTTTCAGGGAACTGATTACAGTAAGGATGCTTTTTCTTTCATTTCTCAAGTAAAAATATAAACATAAACCACATGTGCTCCCAGTGTCTGGCTAATACATAATTCTGGAGAAAGTAACAAGTTACTGTGTCACAAGACATATTTGTCCTCACAATTCTACCATATTTAGGCAGTCATAATATAATCTATCAGGTCCAATATCAAATCCCACTGAACACCAACATATCTCATTTCCTATTATCATATATTTGATATTAATTAGCCTGTATTAGCATGCATATGTTCTTGAGCTCTGCATCATACGTCTACATCTGAAATAATCTCAAAAAGGGCAGGAGAAGCTTTTACTCCTTGCCTGCCACTTTCCTTATTGAAATCAAAACATCAGTGCCTTTCAAAGATGCAAGTAGAAGTTAGTATCTGATTTCTATTTGATATCTCATGCACTTAATATTAATTTGACTATTTTTTCCCCCAAATAACCTTTTGAATATATTTGTTTTTCTAAAGGTCCCATAACTACTAACAAGATAACCTCTTCATTTTCTGTATTACTACATTTTCTTTGATTACAGCTGTATCACATCGGCATGCAGATCTTTACTGAGGTAGGAAACATTTCTGGTGTGCAAGTGTGCCCTCTTCTGGACATCTAATACCATCATAACAGATGACAGTTCTCTAAATGATACTGAATTTTTCCATCACTACCTTACGGAGCCTTGTTCTCATTTGTAAAAACACTCCTTGTTTAAACAAACAAACAAAAAAACTGCTAACCACTGTAGGGTACATAAACCTGTGGTTTACACACACTAATGTAATTTTCTAGTTTTGTAGATTTGATTGCTAATGGAAGTGTAAATACTGTAATGACATTACTAATATGAAAAGAGTTTTGACCTTTGCCTGTGGGAAAGTGTATCCTTGACTATAACAATGATGATCTATTGTATTAAATGGGAAAAATTTCACTTCACATCCTCTATCCTTCCCCTATTTTGATGTGACTTCCTACCAGTTTTTAAGGAGAATGAAGAAAGACCACTACAAACTGCTCAAAGCTAATTCAGTGTATATCATGATGCTAATACAGTTGTCTACATCAGATTTTGACAATGCTCAACAGGAGTTATATAGACTTATTTACTAAAGAAGGGCAAACATGCCCTTCATAATACATAGCTGATGAACACTTGCACACAGAGAACCTAAGCCTGTTTACAGCTACTCCCTCTTCTGCTCACCTGCAGAATAATAATATCTCAGAGAAACAAATGTGCATAGATAATTTGCTCTTTATGTTTCCATTGCTGCCTTCAGGTTTTCCACATGATTACCCAAATTTGGACACATTATGAATACCGAAAAAACCCACCTCAATGTCAAGTGAACAGAAAATGTTTTGTAGCCTGCAGGAGAAACAGATTTTTTACGTGGTTTTCTGAAAGCTCACTAATTTCAGTAGGTCCATGCTTATTTTATTTTAATGCATTCACAGTAATTCTTGAAGCATTGGGAATATTTTGCTTTGCATCCAAAAGAATACAATGCACGACAACGTTAATCTGAACTGTGAAAATATTGAAAGATCCATACACCAAAAGCAGCTATACATAGAGCTAATCATCATATTGCTATTGGTATAGTATAACGTGCATGAAAAATCTCTCTCATAATGATATTGACTTGCAGACATGGAAAACCAACAAATTAATGACCCATAAATGTAAAAAGTAAATTTATGTTACTTGTCAGTACATATTGTCAGTAAAAGAGAATTTATAGAAGTAATGAGTCACACTATATACAAAAGGTTGATAAAGGACTTTTATACAGGTGAACAAATAGCTTTAACAACATTATTTTCAGATAGCCTAAGTCTTGCAAACATTAAGGCAATGCTTTCCAGCATATTAAAAGCACTGATGCAGAAGTCATTACTTCTGTAAGAACACACTTTAGAAAAAACAAAACTAACTAATGCAAAATAAAATCAGCTATGCCGTGAAAAATCACTAGAAGACAATGCAATGCCTTCCCCCGTCCTCTTCCCCAAGAAACATTTATTGTCTGTTTAAAATGAGGACATATTCTGATAAGGTATCGGAAGTATAGCCAGGTAGGAGGTAGAACCAAGAGGAATAATAAACACATTTGTCAAAAAAGGCAAGTTTTCTGGAGGCAAAGTATTGATGAACTTGCGGTCCACCTAATAAATCATTTATTCCAAACTATGGCATGTAGGAAAGTAACACCACAGCAGTTTGGGTTGTTGGTCAGAAAAAAGCAAACAAAAAAATCATCAAAATGAAATCCCATGTAATCTTCCCCATGACTGTTGTGCCCAGTTCATTCTGTCCCATGTCATTCTTCTCCCAGTTTTCAGTTCAATAGGCAAACCAAAGAAATTCATCATTTGCCCAGTTATAGCAAAAATTTAGTACACGTGCTAAGGAGATGCAGTTAGTCTTAAAGAAGAAGATATTAAATTGAGAGAAAACCTATGCCTTTGAAGAGACAGACATCATGCACACCCACCAACAGTCAAACGCTACGATTATACATATTACAGAAAAAAAAAAAAAAGAAGTGGAAATGTCAAGGCACCTAAACTTTAATGAATTAAGTCTGACATGACATCAATTTTAATGTTGGACTAACAGAGGCCCAGAAAAACTAAGCATTATATGAACATACAAAGTCAGAGATAAAAGGCAAATAATTTAACTTCCAGGCCTGTTACTTAACCACTAGCCATTTCTTCCTACTGCGAAAAATTGCAAAGAAAGGAGCAACTATAATATATAGAATTCTCCTGTATATTTAAATTCCTCATGAAACTGAAACATTTGAATTTACTTGTGGAAAAAACAGCATTTCCTGATTAGGGACCCAGTATTTTAAAGGCAAAGACAGGGCAAAAATTAAAAATCCAGAGAAAAAACAATCTGATAGAAATTTAGAATATATTAGAAATATTAATGATTAAAAGAGTATATGAGACACCAAGAAAATAATTATTATTTAATATATTTCTTAGAAGTTGAGGGAGATAATGCTGGATTAACTTTTATTGGAAGATACAATATCTCTGTCTGAACTGGTGGGTTTGGAAGTTGTTAGCCATCGTGACACAAAGGAAATGGGACTGTTGGCATAATAATCTTGGGCAAACATTTAAACTTGTGACTAAATTCCACTGCAACTTAATAGATTCTTTATTTTAAACATGTACAGGATGCACTGGGGCCTGAGAAGCAAAAACCAAGAAGGAACTTCAAAAACCACCACCACCGCCAGCAACAAAAGTTATGAAGACAATTGTTTCTGGTTTTACTGTAAATCTGGTCATTCTATATTTTAAAACAGGTCATGTGACAATTTACTATCATTATAAACATAGTTATATTCACTACTATATACAGGTATTATTATTTTCTGAAAATATATTGTTTTCATTCTTTCTTATAAACTGCTTCATAGCAGCTGAAAATAGATGCATAAGAATTATTTTTAACAGTTCTTGAAAAGCCAGACATTACATAAAATGTCAAATGGCAATTTGAATACACTGTAGTGGAACCTAGACTAGATGACAGAAAGAACTTTGATTTTGCACATGTGTGAGTAAAACTGCGTGTCCGTGCTATTGGCATCTTTCATTAATCTTATTACATATCCATTTTCCTTGTACTTAATTTCTCACAGGTCTCCTGTATAATTATGAGCCTGCCCATGTTGGCATATACCTACACACACTTTAAAAAAATACAAGACTTTTATATTTGTCTGTTTCAGACAGGATTTGGAATTTATTTTTTTTTTCTTTTCAAGTCACAGAATTTTGAGAAGGGAAGTGGGAGCTGTCTTTCCCATTTTTATGTTAGTGACCAAAATAAAAGCACAACACCAAAAAAACCCATATTACTCTTGGAAAGGTGTTTCGGAGAAAAACCAAAAGACTAAGAATGCCTTTGAAAATGTAAACCATTCTCTCTCTTGAAACAGCTCTGCATGAGTACAACTTAGATTTAAAATAATAAATATATATACATCTATAAGGCTATTATCAATTAGCTTAACCCTCCTCTCTGAAACTGGATCACATGGACTTCTGTCATTCCTCTTACCTACTCTTTAAAAACATTTAGTGACAGAGGTGGCTTGATCTTTAGGCAATATATTCACATAATATTACCTGAATTAGAAGAGGTATTTTAGAATGCCACACGATATAGAATAATTTAGATTGGAAAAGACCTTTAATATAAGATATAGTACTTAAAGCTCAATTCCTGTGGACAGAGCATACACCTGCTGAAATATCATACTTAGCTCTGGCTTGCTTTCTGATTGGCATCTCTATTAATTTCTACTAAGAAAAGAGATTATGGGATATAAAATACAGAAAAATCTGAAAAAAATTATCAGCAGCAGCTGAGACCCAAATCGTTCAGATAACTGTTCCAATCACAGTATCCAAAGTAACACCAACAGGAATATTAAGAGGAACAGATAGGATAAACATGGAAGTAGTAAGAAGGAGCTCCTTCATATCTTCTCAGATCTACATGAGGTGATTTACTTTACAAAATATTACTCAGAAACTATTCTCAGACATTAAGGTCTATAGAATTTTGTACCCACATCAATTGAATAAAATACCAGCTGCCGCTGTGCTCTTCATCTGATATGGTCTGGAAAGTTAAGTTGGAAAGCCTGAAAGTTAAGTTGGAAAGCTTCATGATCCACCATCTACTGACGTGTCTGGGCAGGAAAACATATTGACAAGTCTACATACAGTAGCCTGCTGCAAAGTTTGCAACTCCCATGAAGTTCACCTTCACTCCTCAGTTCTGGAAACGCTAAATGCATGGTTTCAGACAATGAGTATGTCTAGATTTAAACAGATCCTTAAAAGCGCAGTTCACTTAATAATGAAATAACAATAAAGTGATAATAAGAAATAGAATTCATTGAGCCACTGGAATGTAACATGATTTAGACCTTTTCTTTCCAACCCTTCAGGTCAGTCACTGGGCTTCATTAACTATATAGAGACATAAAAGAAAGTGAGAAAATAAGCCCTCACATACAGGCACTTGGTTGGATTTACTGGCAGTCTAGAAAATTTCCATGTTAATTTGGAGGGAAATGTCTTGTCAGAAACATCACTCAACCTAATGCAGCAATCCAGGCTTATATTACAAAAACCTCATGCGATTTATTTTTTATTTTAACAAGAGATACAAAATTTTTCTCACTACATATTGTGGTCTGTCTTGAAAGACAAAGAGCATATACGAGGCACCTATAAAATGTTCTCCAGTGGATACCATTAGGGAAAAGCTATCATCCCTGTGATTCAGAAACAGCATTTACTCACACAAATGTTAATTCAGTAAATTTAAAAATCTAGTGGTGCATACAGATTAAACACCACAGGGCTGTGTAAATTTACAACCACCAGAACCTGAGGTCAAGACAAATTTTCAGCATATTTGTAATTTCCAAGCCATAAAATCCTACTTTCTCACTGGCCTTTTCTATTTGTTTTTGAGGAGAAACATCAGCATGGTTCTCTGGATCTGCTAGGAAAAACAAAACAAAAACTGAACACGGGCTTATAAAACCAGATAATAAAGCAATGAACAAATAAATCAAAACTCATTTGTGCAATTGTAAGTGGTGCAGTGTTTCTGTAAAACTATCAAAAAATACTGGGCATCCCCTATGAGACCCTGATGATATCATCAAAAAAGAAGAGTCAGAATTGTCCATAAAAGTTGGCTCAAGTTACACTCTAGGTAGCATACTTAGGCAGCGATTTATGTACAGTCATGAGAAGTCGAGGCACTCAAGAGGGACGCGTAAATACAAAGAAACAGAAACCAACTGAAAAGCAATGCTGTGACATATCATAAAGTGTTTGCCCATTTGGGAATACACCCTATTCCTCCAGACATAACTACTGTGTTTGTACTTGTTTATTCCAAGTTAGGAAAGACAAAAGTGCTCATATAGCCTCTGAAAGAGCGAAGTGAATAGTAAAATAGCTTATCTCTAGCTTGAAATACAGTAAGAAGCTTTAAACAAGCCATTGGCCTCTCAAAATTATTCAGAAGTCTAGGAACTCAACAGTGGTATCAATGGAAAAATTGCCCTGCTGAGCCATTTATGTCTAAATCAGTTGATCCTGATGACCCAGCAGTCAAATCTCTTGTCACTCATCCCTGATTACTCATCTCAGGTCAGCTACAGGCATTTCTCTGTCTCATAACTGTAATTTACTGCTCACTGTCACCCAGATTAACCTTATGCAAGTCAGCACCAGAACTGAAACACGCACAAGAACTATTACTTTTCTCTTAAACATGAATTCAGATGGAGCTGTTAAATATGGAAGCTGACAGTATCTTGAGAGTTTATAGATTTTCATTTGCTATCATGTTTTTCGTGCTCCAATCTAGTACAATAACTTCAGCTATCCATTAAGGACATTTCATTTTCATGTACTGCAGCACCAGAATTTTATTTTGAGTGATTAGAATTTTTTGCTGATATATTTGTGAAGAAAAACTTCCTGTAGACTTGAGTTTTCTCATTCGTTCTTTATATATTTTGCATTTTCAAGATATGACATTTTCTTCTCTGTAGGAAATGGGAATTAGAGCTTATAGCATCTCGGTTACAGTGAAAAGACATCAGGAATGGGTAATAACTTTAAAGAACAAGATTAAAAAGAGCAAACACTAAGCAATGTTATTCTTCTGCTAATATCAGTAAAATATCAACAAAAAAAGCACCTATCCTGCAGTGCCCTGGTCCTCATGTCTATATGTTAAACCATCAGTGGTAATACAAGGATTTCATAAAGGACTGTTCATTCCACTTGGACACGTGCAAATATTGCCTGTCCCAAAACCCAATTACAATAAAAGCAAACCCCAAGCTCTTATGAAATGTTGGCAGTAGCTGGGAGGAGGAGCACTGGGTGAGAGGAAAAGGAAGGCATGAGAGTGAAAGTTGGCTTAATAATGAGACCAAAGGTTTAAGAAGATAACCTTGTATTTGAACGAGATAGGAAATGCCTTTTCAAATGTGGATTTGAAATAATGCCAAGACAGTATTCAGGTGATTACAGGGGTCTTTGGTCATGGCTTACTCACTTGTCAACTGCTTTCTGAATTTCTTTGACACACTTCAGCAACCCAAAATTCAGTCTTTCTCTGCTTGGCACAGAAACTGATGATGTCAGAGGGAATTCAAAGCATCCCTTTTTAAGCATATTTTTCTAAAGATATAATTTTCTTCTTTTCTTATCCTAATCAGACATCAACACAGTAGCACCCTGATGCTTGCTAGAAAGGGTGCCGAGCATTGGGTTATGTGAGTTTGGCAGTGTACTTCTAATCTGGGAGTCTGAGTTTAAGAGCTTGAACTCCCAGGATTTTTGCTCCCTGACAGCCTGCAATAGAAATCATGAAGGATCCAGGGGAACAAAAAAACTAGACCACAACCAGAACTAACTATCTATTAAATTGTTCATTTAGACAAATGGAAAACTATTGTATTAAGAGCTTCCATGGAACTGTATTTAGCTCTTCTCTGTAAGATGTAAGTCTAGAAATGTAATTTTATTTTGAAATAAATGATGAGATTTATCACATGCACATAAGAATCTGAAAAAAAAACCTCTACCATTTTTCGGTGAGAGCTGGAAAAAAGGCATATGACCCGTCAGACTGAGATTCCTCCTGCCACTGCTTCTCAGAAATAAAAGATTTTAAAGTTCAGCTGAGTTCAGCATAGAATAGATACCATGCTGGGAAAATATTTTGACAGAGCTACCAATAAGACAAATGAAACTAATACATATTACTAGATCCACAAATAATAATGAAAGAGTTTACATCTCATCTCCATAGAAGTTCTTGCAAGAGGGCTTATGTACTGTGAGACTCCTGCCAATGCAATATATTATACAAATGCATAGTTATTCATAGAGCTGGTAAAGATCCTAGGGACTAGTTTTCCTGGAGCAATAATACAAAAACCTTCCACAATAATAACTGCTTAAATAAGATCTGAATTGGGACGAGAGCAGATGAATGTTTGCAAAGACAGCTTGAAAAAGAAATTAAAAAATTTTATTTGTCACATAGCAAATGGAACAAACTAATATTTACCTGAGAAGAAAGGAAGGAAGAACCAAAACACACTTCTCCAAACATGTTTTTTCATAGTCCTCTAAATACATTTCTGTCAGTTTTCCTTTATAATAACAAATAATGCAACTGCAAAACCAGCATTATAATGCCCATCTGCATTGAAATCTGCTCTATCCTTCTCTTTACAGAATTTATTTTCATATTTTTCTTTGGTTGCCTACATTTTGAATGTGATTATCTGCAATTTTTTTTTTTTAAACTCATATCCCTATGCCTCACCTCTTGAAGTTTTTTTTCACCAATCTTGCGTCCTCCTCACCAAATGGTGAAATAACCTGTGGCATCTGTCTACATAGTTTTCTGAAGTCAAAACAGCTTTAAGTTACTTCAGTAAAATTCCAGATAATACATAGAGAGATTTTACCCCTGGCATATAATTAATTGTAAGAAGATCATTACCTACTTGTGTCATGGTTAGTCTGTGATGGATCTATAAAAAATGGGTAGATGAATGGGGAAAACAACATTGCTTTGTGTGTTAAATTTTCCCTTCCTATGAAGCATAGCATATGGATCCACTGAAGTCTGGTAAAGCACCTAGTGACAAAAAAGATCTCAAGTGCATGGTATATACCAGGAGATATGACAGATATACTTAAAAAGCCCTGCAGCCACAGCAGCACAGAAGTCGAGGTGCATCCCTCCCCGCAGGGAACTTTCTTAGAAAGAGGTGAGCACAGGGAGGGGTTCTGCAGGTGGAGGAGGTTTTCTTATATATCTTAGATGACTTAAAAGGCTGAAGTCCTTACATTGTTCAGTTGGAAGCTATTTCCTTTTCTTGCACACAAAACCTGGGAAAACCCTTTTTTCTCCTTGCATTGCCTTCAGCATTCATCATTTGAAATGCTAGAAAGCACGATGCAGCATCACATAGCCAACGTTGCATTTGATACAGCTGTCTATAAACCATCCAGCTTCCAATTCCTGCCTGCAATACTATCCACTCATGCAAAAGCAAAAGATCAGTGAAGCTTCAAGAACATCATCTCCATTCTGAGTATGTTCTTTTGCGCTCAATATTTTACTTACCTGCTATGAAAATTTAATATAAGATAGAACACAAACCACAACCAATTTATATGGGACTTTGCAGTGTAATATCCAATAGGTAAAAGGGAATCTAGAATCTACATTAAAAAAAAAAAAAAAAAAAAAGAGAGAGAGAAATGCTTTTGCATACAGAAGAAACATCCCTCTGAACCCAAATCATAGAAGTAGATAACTTGACCTGAACAATCTTAAGCTGGAGAAGTACTGAACCAGCATTGACTGTACAGCACATTGCCCATATCCTGGACTTCACTGTCTGTATACTTTAAAAATAATCACAAAATATTTAATTTGTTCTATGTTTTTTGTATCTCATGGCAAGCATCAAAAGCAGTATGCACATTTGATCAACAATTACCAGCCAAAACTGATCTGTCATTTTCCAGGTATCAAACAGCAAAAAAACCAAAGCATCAATGTCTGATTAAACTTCACAGGCTTGAATATGAGAGCAAAATCACAGTGGTTTAAGGCTGTATGGGCAGAAGATGTTAAAGATGTCAATCTTTGCCAAATCATCTCAAAGATAACATGCTCTGACATTCTAGCCACTTTCTGGTCAAACTTATAACTGAGTTATGTTTGGAGTATGCTTTTCTGTTTTACCCTTTTGAAACTCATCCAAGCTTTTAAAAAACTTTTCAAATTAAATCCTTTATCACAATAAACATGTTTAGCCTTACTACAAACCCAAGAAAATACACCCGTAGGTTTCAAGCAAATGGTTAAATACTAAAGCAAATTCTGCCAGAGCAGACAAAAGGGTGAAATTTAATCTCTAGGTAGATGCCGAAACAGTAGCTGCCTACAAGCCAGGTACCTAATCTTCTATCCTAGTTAATGGGATTTAGTTAACATAGTCAGAGGAGTCTAGAGTTATTTAAACTATCCCATATTAGATTATAACACTTAGTCATCTGAATGGCTCTTCAGGTTCCTTTGGCAGTGTTGAATCTGATCTCCTGTATTGATCTGATCTCCATCAATTATAACAGGAGCTTAAGCAACTGAGGCTCAAATGATTTGATAAAGGTAGGATTCTGCCTGTTTGTTCTTCCCTAGAGTATATATGGCATGGAACTGTGGCTAGCAACACAAGACCCATGGATCCAAATGCTTCTGAATGGGAGACTGAGGCTATTTAAATTAGTAGTTAAAACTGGCACTAGGCATCTATCTTTAAATAACTGAATTGATGCCTCTAGTTTATCTGTCCATACCTGTGTACAGAAACCTAAATTTATGTGTATTAATCTGTAAACTGAATCCCATCTGCTATACCTGCTAAGATCAGCTTGGAAAACAAAGTTTAATGCAATATCATTCTCAAATTCTACCACCACGGATGTGTTAAAATTAGAAGTACTTCACATTTCAATAATTTAAGTATACATTCACTTCTTTCAATAGTAGCTCTAAATTACCCAATAGCTGTAAAAAATAGCTTAAATTGACTACACTCCAATACAGAGCACAGAAAACAAACAAACAAAAAAAAAAAAACCAAAAAAAAACCAAAAAAAAAAACCAAAAACAAAAAAAAAACAGGAATTGTGCCACTTAAACTAATTAGTACAGGAAAAATAATCCCAAAACAAAAAAGGAGGAAGACAAATTAAAAAACGTATGATGGTAGCAATAAAAAGAGATGCTCACATACCATTACATTTTTAAGTAAAAACCATGAAACTATATTAGCCACTTTTAGTGTGGTCATAAATGCCTACAGTCATTCAAAATTCTCCTCCCTCTGTAAATGTGGTCAGAAATGCAGTAAGAATGTTTCTGGTGAACGGCAAATAGCATTGTTACAAAAACCACGTTTACTTAAAAAGACGCATCACAATAAAATGGGAAGCCCCACAATCCATCAGTTCTTGAAGTTTTTTGAAAGACCTTTAACGATTACATGTAACTAATAAGTCTACAAAGCAAGAATTTCTAGGAAGCAATCCAGCAAGTCCTCTTCCACCACAGTCTCATCACTCGTTATTTAATGGCCTGTCTAGAATTTCTAACCCATAACACAACAGCATAGACTTTGCTTTCATTCAGAAAAACTTTTCCACTATCACTTCATAAAAAACAAAAAGCAAATTACATATGCTTTTAAATTCTGCACCAACACAAACAGCTGCTCCTTAGGGTAACTCTATTATATGAAATACCTTAAAAAAAGTCACGGTTAATTTTGAGCTGTACAGTAAAATGACTAAAGGACTGAATTTTGCACTATTGATACTGCATTGTATCAGTCTACCAACTAACTATAACAGTACCAATGAAAATAACTGAGTTAAAGGTTTATACTCAAACAATCTTTTCAATGTTATTTTGATTATTACAGAAAAATGGGATCAAAATGTGCCACCCGATAGTCTGATAGCAATGACAGATAAGAAACAGCAAAGTATAGGATGCTCAGTCTCATACCCGTTTGCAATCATTTCAGGTCATATAAAGCAGGTTTGTAAACTCAGTGTAAAAATTTTTGGTAGTCTTAAAACTCAGTGTCCACAGTGTCCAGAGCATCACAGAATGTCATTCACATTACTCAGAATGACTGCTTGTTTCAAATGGCAGCCACCATATTTTTAGAAGAGGAAAAAAAAAAAAAAAAA
>VXBH01009042.1:53719-136685 GCA_013400035.1 Rynchops niger
TAATGATGAGCACAGGCATTACCTCTGATACAGATTTTTGTAAGTCCTTCCAGCCTCCTATTAAGTAAAATTACTAGAGAATTTGTTACAGATTCCACTCTGATAATCAGATTTTGAAAGATGTTGATCCTACTCTATCATGTCAGTCTTAATTTACACCTATCTTTGAATGTTACCTTTGAGTCAATACAAGAGCTGTCTCTTCATCAATTTTGTAAAATATAAACACTTCTTCTTTCCTAGTAATTTAATTTGTGTTCATCTAAAATTAGTTTGTATTATAAAACGGTAAGATAAAAACATTTACACTGTCAGTCCTTAGTAACAAATGATCCTTTTTAACCTGAAAACAAATAATAAAATTTAAGGTTTGTAAGTTGAATTTTGCTAAAAACAACCAGAGATGTCTAGCTTCTTAGAAACAGGATTCATAATAAAATCTGATAAATGCAGAGTTTTAAACGACACTGCCATACACTGTCCTTGCGAATCTAGGGTGCAAACTGTCAAAGTAAATACACCCACTTATAAAACAGTATTTGACATCTGTGGTTTAAATAACAGAGCCCAGTGCTGTAACAGAGGGCAAAAACTTCAGAGGCAAGAACAATATTTCTCATATTGAAAGACCTTGAATCTGAATTTTAATCATAAAGTTTAGAAAAATCTTTTGTTAATAATATTAAATATTTAATCTCACTAGCAAAGGATTATTTGAATTACAGTTGCATGGAGTATTATTGTGGGGAAAAATTAAAAGCATATTCGAGAGAGATAATGCTTACACTGCACATAATCAGAGCCACGTGCTGACAATTACACGAGCAGCGTTCTGTTCATTAGAGAGGAGCTCACTAGAATCTGTTCAGAAAAATCTGCCTTTTTCATTATGAAAACTGTTTGCAAACTATTTAGCTTATCTGCACAGTTTGCAAGTCAGAGGGTTCTCATTGTTTTACCAGAACATAATATCATTGTACAGTTACACTGTTAAAAAGACAAATTTAAAAATAAAAGAAAATACTTTTTGGACAGTTATTTAAAAGAAATAACTCTCCATCTCCTCTGCTAGACTCACACATGCACTCTGCTGGCTTTAAATACTAAATATGAGTTTCTGCAACATTTTATTTTGTTTCAGAGGTTTTTGTTTGTTTATGCAATAAAAGTGAAAAAGTCCAATAACTAGGGGAAAAAAATTACATTTCCCAGTATCAACTGCAAAGTCTTTTAATATTCCTACCTAAAAACGTGAATGGTGGCAGCCAAAAGTGAATACAAATCCAAACCAAACTATCTGGTGACATTTAAGACCTCTTAATTCTATTTTTGCTCTTCGATGACTGATTAGACCCTTGTATTATTGTCTCACTCCAAATTAAAGATTCAGTCTCCTGATAAATCCAGAAGTTATGCAGAGGAAAAGAAAAAAAAAAGAATAACTGTAGTACCTCAATTCTGCCACAAGATAGCAGTACTTTACAAGTACTGAGTTAGTAAACTGGCCGCATAACAGGGAAGGTGAGTTAAGTAAACGCAACTGTTCAGTTTAGAGCTGCTTAATAGCAATACTAATCCAGGCATTGAAGTTATCTGATAATTTTTACTTTAAGTCTCTGAAAAGTAATTTATGTAAAATTAGAAAATTAATAAGGCTAATGCAGAAGTGTGTTATCTCCTACTTCTTGTTCATCACTTTAAGGAAAAACAGTGAAATAGAGAAAAAACCCAAAGTGACATCCATTACTTATTTGTTCCCTATTTTTCTACACACAAAACACGCAAAAAGAATATATAATTTTTAAAATGCATACAATTTTCAGATGTGACAGAAGCCTCATGACATCAGCCATATCAGCCAGGATGAGTAAGCGGGTGACAGCAGAAAGCAAGGCACGAGCAGCCCGCACCATGGTGCCCCGTTTCACTGAGGAGCATGGGTCGTCAGCAAACTCCGAAGAGGCAATTCTCATTGTGTCTCCTAGAATTGGGGAAAAAAAAAAAAAAAAAAAAAAAAGTAATTAAAGGTAAGTTTTATACTTGCACTTTTTTTCCCCAAAAAACTATAAACTCCTCAGTAATTAAACTACCTGCTGTTAGGAAAAAAATAATGGCTTAGTTACTGAATATTGAATTGCTTGGGAGAAATATTGAATATATTGAATAGCTCGGGAGAACTCCCTCAGTACTCTCCACCTTTTTTTCTTTATTTCCCAACTGTTCTTCTTCTAGAGCAGTCACCTGCTAAGAACTAAGAAGGAAACCAAAACACCAAATGCAAGCAGCACAGAATAAGAAAAAGAGCAGTGTGTGTTACAGAAATACACAACTCCCCTGCATTGATAGGGAGAACCCAACAGAGCATCCCAACAGTATCATCCAAACTGTATCACTCTACAAATCTGCCTTCAAACTGCCTCCTTCTCCTTCCCTCCTGCTCCTCAGTCCTGATTTTCTTGCTCAGATACTTACTCTGCTCTCCTCCACCTAGAAGAGCTATCACTCCTATTAAAGACTTTTTTTTTCTCCAATCATAGATTCATTTAGGTTGGAAAAGACCCTTAAGATCATCAAGTCCAACTGTAAACCTCATAATGCCAAGTCCACCACTAAACTATGTGCATAAGCACCACATCTACACATCTTGTAAATACCTCCAGGGATGGTGACTCAACCACTTCCCTGGGCAGCCTGTTCCAATGCTTGATAACCCTTTCAGTGAGGAATTTTTTCCTAATATCCAGTCTAAACCTCCCCTGGTGCAATTTGAGGCCATTTCCTCTTGTCCTAACACTTATTACTTAGGAAAAGAAACCAAGCCCCATCTCACTACAGCCTCCTTTCTGGTAGTTGTAGAGAACGATATCTTAGTAGATAGAGAGCCACAATCTTAAAAACTGTTGTGAACTAAAAGAATGTTAATCTAGGCAACAGGGAAAACATGCATGACATGCTGTCTACCTTCATCCTTTTAGGAAATGGGAGACTACACCACCTTACTTCTAAACAGCTTCAGCTGAAAAATAGTGAAGTGAAAATGCATCATCTCCCTTCTTAATTCAAGAAATGGGAGAAACAGTATGCATTGCAAAATAGAAATTTAGAGATGATGCTATTAATCCAACCTATGAGGAAATCACTTCTGTATTTTGAAGGACTTCCATAGACTATGGAAAACAACCCACCACAGAAACCTCTAAATCCAGATCATAGGCGCTCGCTGTTGCTGTGGTCAGAAGTAACTTAGCCATATCTGCACACTGTCATGTACCAGCTGATGGGTCTTGCTCAGAGACAGTTCTAATTAGGTAAGACTGTGCCACACTGATGACTCAAGTTCCAAGCTAGTGTAGCCTGTGTAGGGCTGCCCTGCTCTTATGCACCTTTACTAACTTCAGACCACCTTTGACATCTCCAAATTGCGTTGCATTCTACTGTGTAGACTTGTTAAAAGCATTTAAAGTAAGTTAGCCCAGCTATGGAATACAATCCCATTGATGTATTACCTGGAATTATGTTGTGGCTGTGCCAAGCAAAATCTGATTTTTAAGCTTTATTTATACTATTATCCTTTTCTGAAAGAAAGCTCTGTATGCAAGTTGTTTGGTTTTTTTGTTTGTTTTTTTTTTTTTTAATTCAGCATTCTCTAATTTCATCATAAACTTTCAGTAGTATTTATTTGTTATGACCTTCTTTTCAAACCACAATTTTATTTATCCATATAATAAAAAATTATCTCTGTGCTGCTGAATTAAAAAGTTTATTTTAATTTTCCCCTGTCTTGCTCCTACACTGCCTGAAAACCCACTCCATCTTATTTTCTCCATGATGCTTTCAATCTCTCGCAGAAACAGCATGTGCTCTGCCTTATCAGGACTCTACACATCGGTTGCCCAACCAGCCAGTCAGTGTCAAAGACAAGGTTGGATTGCACTCGCCTTGCTCTTGGTGTGAACACAAGTCTGAGTTTCTATTGCATTTTCTTCTCTCCAGTTGCTGGGTTTTTTTTTTAACTTTTTTTTAATTCTGTTTCCCTATTTTTGCATAGGTTAAAACTGGACAACACTTTAAATGTATTAGGAGTTACCAACAGATCAATACTTACACAAGCCTCATTTCCCTAGGAAATCAGGCTGAAAGAGGAGCAAAGACCATTTTGAATGAGATTTTATATCAACCTAATTATATTAACCTAAACTTTTAAAAATAAATAAATAAATCCTGTTTGTTTCCAGTGTAGAAACTCAGAAAGAAAGTACTTCTAATGTGAAATCAAAGCATATTTATATTGCTTTTAAGACTATTATAGCAACATCCAAAAAAAAATCCCAGATGGCATAACTTCCTATAAGGCAATGCAAATAGTGGAGAAGAGACTTAAGAAAGCTACGGTGAATAATTCCCATCAGAACTCTTTTCCTTATTATATTACCATTAGGACTGCATGTTCTTATTATAATTTGTGTGCAGTGTATCTTGGATGATAAACTGATAATATAAAATTTCAGTAGAAAAATTCAAATGCCTCAGTTCTAAGGCTGCATACTTTTCTTAGATTTCCAAAAGGTTGCCTAAACTCTCAAAAGACTTCTTAAAAGATGAGGAACAAACAATCATTGTCAGATAAAGAGACAACAAAACAAATTTCTAAACATGCTTAAATGTTATACTGCTCAGTATCGCAGAGTCAAAGTTCTATGTACCTGGTCTCTGCAGAGAAACAACAAGGTTTCTGCAGAGGAGGACCACAGTTTGCTGTACCTACATTGCCATGCATTTTACCTGCGTGCCAAAAATCACCAAAATGAGGAGCAAGGAACTCAGAGGCCACAAAGATTTTTCTGAAACGTACTTTAAATCAAATAGTTATGGAAAAATTTATCAACAATTCTTGTCTGTGTGCTAAAAATTGGGAATGACATTTCCACTATTATTATTATTAGTTTTATTATTAAGTCAGTGACTCAAAATATTCCCTGTAAAAGGGGAGTCTAAAAGCGACCACAGGATAGCTTAGTCTAGCATGTGGGCAAGGGTTAGATTCGAATTTCCTAACCTAGGAATTTGATCCAAAATGCGGATGACTGGATTCATCTAATCAGTGTAACAACTAGGAAGGCATCATCTTCTGTTCAGATGTTTATTAAAGGAAACCAATTATCACAGCTCCTTGTACAAAGTTTGATGCATCCTTAAAGCGTATCTAGCTGACGTAATCCAAGGGGATACATAGAATAGTATGAAAACTCCAGCGAGGCTTTCTGGTATTTACGCTTTAAGTCAGATTCAGTTGAGATGGAAGTGATTCTGAGCATCCAGCTACAAAACTTTCATATGTAAAAGCACTTGAACTTTAGGTATATCCAAGATGAAATGTCAGTCAAAGAAAGCTTTGGGTTTTGGAATCAAATTGTTTAACTTCTATTTTGGTACTGAAGAGATTTTACATTTTTCTGCCAAATTACCAGTCTGTAGCTTCAGATAAATATTAATATTGAACTGTGACATAAGGAAATAATATTTGTAATTGGACAGCAGCACCAGGAAAGCAAGCAGGAAAATAATTTCCTTAGGCTTGACTATCCAAGGAGATACACTAACAAATCTACTTGAAAGTTAAATCTGGTGGACTGAGGGAAAATACATGGAGTGTCAAAACAACAATTCAAAATGTATGACTTAATTATTTTATGTTATGAATCTAAAGTTAGGTGAAATAAATCTTCTCCAAAATAATTAAGTAAAAGTATTAAATAGACATAAACAAATAAGCAAATAAAAAAGCATTAATATAAAAGTTCATAACACATTTTTTAAACCTTATAAATAATTAGTAATTCACAAATTAAAATCTAATAATGTATAAATCCAGCCATTTCTGGGGAGGAAGGACTGTCTGTCTTGCCAACTGACATATTTTTATCCTTATACATCAATAGTATCAAACCACTCTTCGGCCAAAGGTATTGTTGGAGTTATAGCTAGTCAAGTTATTTTTCAGAGAAACCTTTTTATCTAGAAAAAGCCAACACTACTTTCAGTTATCCATTTCTTTCCAAATTCATTTAAAGTTATCCTGTAATCTATATTAATTATTTTCAGTGAAAATTAGGTCAAGGCAAGAAACACAGACATCTTGAGTCATCAGGTCTGCTTCCTTGCCACTGCAGAAAGTCACGTCATAATAAAATTGATAATAATCTTAATATGATAATAACTACACTCACAAACTTATCAAGCTTCCAACTCAAAAACAGCTCAGACATTTAACCCCAATTAATCCTACTGGAAGTAGGAAACTCATTCCAAAATGAACTCCAGAATCTGACAGGCTTTTTTTCATTAGAGACACTTTAATTCCATAATCACTGTATTTGTAGATAATTTACACCAATTTCTTCTCATGCCCCATTTGTCCTTCAATTTAAGTACGCACTCTTCTTCCACTGTGTTTGCTATTGTCCCTTTTTCACTTCATGCATTTTTGCGATGAGCCATGACAGATTAAAGGCAGTACTTCAGTCTCCTCTTACTGCATAGAATATCCATTCCTATAATCATTGCAGCAGCCCTATGAAACAATTATATTTCCAGAATACGTGTGATAAGATCTGCATTTTTCTAGGTGATACAATTCACACCGATGGGAAACAATACACCTGATACCTTGCAGCAGTCATATACCTTTTTTTGTTAGACAAATAGCGTCAGCCATTTCCTCACTAAGACCCACGTACTAAATTCTTTGGCACCTCACATTGAGAAAAAAGTGTGCATTTGATTTACATTGTGTAAATGAGAAGCCTTAGTTGGGTTAGAAAGTGGAGAAAGCCCCTACTAGCCATATTAAGAAATGTTCATCATAGGAAGAAAAGAAAACAAAAAACCCATCCAAAAAAAAAAACAAAAAAAACAAAAAAAAAAAAACAAACACCAAAACAACTGCCCTTTGTTCCCCCTCTTCCCCCCCAAGAAAAACCCAAAACCTGAAAACAAACAACAACCTCAACACGGAAATCCAACTTAATTCCTGAATTGTAATGATTACTCGGTGAGGACACACCTGGGTGAAATTAGGACTCACAGCTGGACAACATTTCATGCACTTAGATCCATTTTGGATGGGGGGGTTAAAGTTTTTCGTTTCATTTAGAATTCTTATCTTTTTGCCTAATGCAGCCCTGGTTACCATTGGCCACCTTTGCAGTGTTGCCAGCAGGTCACGGGATGTGATCCTTCCTCTCAGCACCGGTGAGGACACACCTGGAGCACTGTTTGCAGTTCTGGGCTCCCCCGTACAAGAGAGATATGGACATACTGGAGACAGTCCAATGAGAGGCCACAAAGATGATGAAGGGACTGGAGCATCTTTCCTACGAAAAAAGGCTAAGACCTGGGACTGTTCCACCTGGAGAAGAGAAGGCTCAGGGGGGATGTTACCAATGTATATAAGTTACTGAAGGGAGGGTGCAAAGAGGATGGAGCTGAGCTCTTTCCCGTGATGCCCAGTAACAGGACAAGGGGCAATGAGGATAAACTTAAACACAGGAGGGTCCCTCTGAACATCAGGATACACTTTTTTACTCTGAGGGTGACTGAACACTGCAACAGGTTGCCCTGAATGGTTGCGGATTCTCCAGCCTTGGAGATATTCAAAAGCCATCTGGGCAAAGTCCTGGGCAACCAGCTCTAGGTCACCCTACTTGAGCAGGATGGTTAGACCAGATGACTTCCAGAGGTCCCTTCCAACTTCAACTATTCTATGATTCTGTGAATCTGATAACAGCCATGCAACAAGCCACTTTCCTGCACTCGAGTAATGACTAGAAGATGTGTCCAAAGTTATTATTTAGGTTCAGGGATGTCATTAGCTTGAAAAGGTTCAGACCTACAGCCACCATCTCTCACTATCAACCCAGTTAGCTTGCTCTAACAGGTTTTAACTGGGAAACCTACTCTATATATCCTTCCTTGAAGGGTAATGCAAGATTAGATTTAGTCACACTCAGCCACTTTCTCCTAACAAAGTGACCACCTAGCTATGGAGTCTTTTAGACCTGATTCTCAAAAAAAGACCCTTTTCCCTTAGATTTTCAAACTCAGATGTCATTTCATCTTGGATATAAAATTTATGCACTCATATAGGAGCAGTTAAAGATGTCTTTACACGTTTTTAACAAGAATCATGTACACATATAAGTGACTTGGTAATCTGTATGAGGTAATTCAAGCACTACAAGTTTAAATTTTGCAAAAAGGTATAAACAGCTGATTACAAAGGTCACCAAAATTCTGAATGATTCAGTATAACTTAAAAACTGAACATGCCAAAAAGCAAATGTCAAAAGGGCAAAAGGAATGTACAATCCACTACATGTCTCATGCTGAATCCTATTGTTGTGGTTTTAGCTGGGACAGCGTTAATTTTTTTCATAGTAGTTTCGGATTTGTGCTGCAAACAGTGCTGATAATACAGGGATGTTTTAGTTATTGCTGATCAGTGCTTACACAGAGTCAAGGCCTTTTCTGCTCCTTACACCGATCCACCAGTGAGTGGGCCAGGAATCACAAAAAGTTGGGAGCAGACACAGCTGGGACAGCTGACCCCAGCTGACCAAAGGGATAACCCGTATCATGTGACGTCATGCTCCGTAGATAAAGCTGAGGGAAGAAGAAGGAAGGGAGGACATTCGCAGTGATGGTGTTTGTCTTCCCAAGTAACCATTATGCGTGATGGAGATGGCTGAAAATCTGCCTGCCAATAGGAAGCACTGAACGAATTCCTTGTTTTGCTTTGCTTGCGTGGCTTTTGCTTTACTTATTATTTACTTATTAAACTGCCTTTATCTCAGCTCACAAGTTTTCTCACTTTTACCCTTCTGATTCTCTCTCCCATCCCACTGGGGAGAGGAGTGAGTGAGCAGCTGTATGGTGCTTAGTTGCTGTCTGGGGCTAAACCACACCACCTATTCAAATTTCTACTCATCAGTAAAGTCTTAAAACAACCTCAAACAACTGGAAGGTAAGTGATTACTGCATACTGAAAGTGAAAATCAACATAAGGGGAAAAAATAAAAGGCAGAAAAACAGATGAAGTCAACAAATTACACATTTTTTTCTTGTAATTTTATATACGTATATATAAATATTCAAAAACTATATGTCAACACACATCCACTCGAAATTTTATATTTTCTGAATACATTTCCAGAAAATGTTAGGCTGATTGTTTTCTATTTTTTACTGAAAAGAAAAATATTTGTATTATACCAGTATCTACGGAAAGTTTTAATAAACAACAGAAATGTGTAAGTATTCCATGGTTTCTTAGACAGATACACACACAAAAATATACGTCCATCTCTATGCGTGTATATCAAAGGGAAATTAAAAGATGATGACATGATTTTTTTTCAAAAAATAAACAACCTGCAAGTGTAACTGACAAAAAGCAACCATGCTATTTTCATAAATGTGGGTTTTCATAGGATTTAATTTATAAACAAATATTCTGATAAAAACCTGTTTTAAAATATTAGTGTGGCCACATTAAGTGGAGCAACAGATTACTAATAATTGCAAAAATAATAACCAGGCTAAATAACCAGCTTTTAGTGGTAAGACTTGTCTTTGGGGATCCCAGGCCCCTGAGAGCAATAGGAAAGAAGGCAAGCTGGCTTACCCCTGGTTAGGGAACATTTAAATAGCCTGGATGTGCCTAAGTCATAGAATTATAGCATCATTTAGGTTGGAAAAGACCTTTAAGATCAAGTCTAACTGTTAACCTAACACTGCCAAGTCCATGACTAAACAGTGTCCCTAAGCACCATATCATCATGTGTTTTAACTGTCTCCAGGGATGGTGACTCAACCACTTCCCTGGGCAGACACAACTCTTTTGACCTACTCAAAACATTAAATGGAAAGCAGAGCTCTAAATCTGAGGAAAGTGCCTCAAAATAAAGAGGGACAATTTGTAGAGAAACACTGGAAAAAACAGCTTTCTCTGCAATACCAATTCTAAAAAGCTATAATGAGTCCAGGAAGCTACAAGAACTGTTCTGAATCACCCTTACTTTGAATCTAACAACAGTAAAGAAATGTTTTCTCCAAAAGTAAAGTTAAAAGTCTTCCATGGCAATACACTATAAATGAGCCAATGAGCCCTGATGTCCATAAGCCCTGATGGAGTGCACCCACAGATGCCAAGGGAGCTGCTCCTGTTCACTTTCAATTATCTTTGAAAGATCATGTTAACTGACTGGGGTATCTTCCTGAAGACTGGAAGAAAGCAGATGTCATTCTTTCTTTGAAAAGGGAAAGAAAGTGGATCCAGAAAGCAACAGGTCAGTCAGCCTCACCTCGATCCCTGTAAAATAGGTGGAGCAAATACTCCTGGAAGCCATTTACAAATTTACGAAGGAAAGAAAGGTGACTGGGAATAGTCAGCATTAATTTATGAAGGGGAAACCATGCCCAATCAATCTGATGGCCTTCTACAATGAGATGACAAGGGGACTCATTGAATGGTTTGGATTGCAAGGGACCTTTCAAGATCACCTAGTCCAACCTCCCTGCTGTGGGCAGGGACATCTTTCACTCGATCAAAGCCCTGTTCAACCTGACCACAAGGAGAGCAGGGGCTGTTGCTTATCTCTACTTTAGTAAGAGTTTTCACACTATCTCCCAGAACACCCTTGTAGAGAAACTGAAGAAGTGAAAGCTTGTCAAGTGGATAGTGAAATACATTGAAAATTGGCCAAACTGGTGGTCTCACCCAGTTGTGATCAGTGTCATGAAGTCCAGCTGGAGGCAGGTCACTAACGGAATGTTCCATGGGTCAATACTGGTGCCAAGACTGTTTAACTCCCTCATTAATGACACAGATGATGAGATCCATGTCTTCAAAAAAGCAATTCCTATTTCAGTCTAGTGCAAGTTGCTGGGGATTGCATACAGGAAAAAAGAGTAAAGGGATGGCTGAGAGGTACCAGTGTTGATTACTGGCACATTTTTTGGTAGGGGTGCATAAACATATTGTGTTGAGCTACTAGAACTTTTAGAATCACAAGCAAAGTTAAAGGTAGGCATCCACCTATTAAGAAAGGAAGCTCTTAATGTTTAATCCATTGAGTAAATGCCATTTTTCCAAAGCCTTGAAGTGTTTATTAAGAGATAGAAGACAGTGGGCACAAAGCAGCAATCTAGAGAACAGCTATGATCAATAGGGGATGCTGACAGTACTCCAAGCACCTGGAAATAATTAAGGAAACAATGACAGCTTGAATGTGTGTTCCACTCCCGAACAATTCTCAAATGGAAGAAATTCATAAAGCTATGGTTTAATTAATCCATCTCTTGTAGAACAAAAGACAAAATCTACACGTCCAAGATTAAAAAGATGTGACAACCGATCCATGATCTAATTAAAGTATTTTAGAGTGCTTTGCTTGTATTTAGAGCAAAAGCATTCTTATGAAGCTATTCTAAATTAAAATAATGTATAGACACAAACTGAGCTGCAGATTCCATATAGAAGAGTGTTCATGATAGTGAAAGATAATATGACAAATTGTAATTGCTAATAGGGTATATTTAAATAATGCGAGCCTGTTTTTAATCCTTTCCTCATAGATGCTGTATTGCTCTTAAAACAAACAAAACAAAACCCTTCAGGATGCAAAGAGCTGCAATTTTATCTCCCTTGGACTTGTCTAGAAACCCACCAAATAGAGTAGGATCACTTACTGCCCATTCCGGTATACTTGTCAACTGTCAAGTTTTTGATCCAGGAATAATGGACTAAATCTGATCTTCGATGGTTCATTTCTCACTGTCTATATTCCTCCTACCTTAATAATCATATTGATTATTTATCCCGTATCTTAAAATATCATTTTTTGTTTACAGTACTTTAAAATCCATTCTCCATAAATGAAAATAGTTCATTTCAGTAGCAATCTCTATTTGACGTTGTACTACCACTTGTTAAAATTTGGGAAGTAATTTGTAGAGTATTTTCATACTGAAGAATGCGGCATACTTACTAAATATAAATATGCATTAAAAATGCTATTCAGTATTCCCAAAGCTTCACACGTATGGCTTTTAAATCTTCATCTCCCCTTCCCTATTACTTTTCTTCTAAATCTTTAGTATTATGTCCCCTAAACTCATTTCCCCTTTCACCTGCAGTTGGGATTTTGTTCTCTGTCTGTGGAAGAATGACCACTGTTCTCATCGTATTAATAGATTTCAAGGCCAGAAAAGGCATATATGATCTACCCTGATCTTTTCCCATTACATTTCAGCTACTAGAGCTGCGTCTCTCTGGAATTGATTATACAGACAATCTAGTTCACTTAAATTGGACTCATTTACGTTTGACATTTAGATAAAGTGAGGGAAGATGAATCACTATGTATTTTAAAGCACAATGGATACCCTTAAAGCTATATTCAATATTTGCATTTAGATCGAATAGCACACCACTCAGTCACTTCATAGACCATTAAAATGTATAATTTTAATTAACCCAACTATTTCTTTCCTAAGGGATAATAAAATACCAAGAATACAGAACTTCAAGATATTTAACCACATATCTACGACAATCTAAAACAATTATTGCACAAATGTTACATTTTGGAAAGAACTTTTGTAATTAATAGTCAGATTAATAGCGCATTTGAAACATCACTGATACACTTAAGTACAATAAAACATTAATTAAATTTCAATTCAAAAGTAAATTGTTTTGGATGTGAGAATATATTGCCATTTCTAATCCCTCTTTGTCTGCAGCTCTCAGCTATTCCACAGTTTAACATCCTTCAGGGATAAACTAAACAACTAATTAGCCTTCACTGAACTGGAGAGTTCAGGAACATCAACATGAACATTTTAGATGTTCAACATCGTGGTTGGTGCTAGGGAACATGAAAACACACTAGACCTTTTAAGCTATCAATAAACACAGAAGCAAATTTAAAACCTCTAACTCAACTGAATTATAATGTAGCCTTGTTTATATCCTGGCAAAAGGCATGGAACGGAAACCTCAATGTTCTACAGAAGACAAGGAAAGTGTTTCTTTTTATCTCAAAATAGCATTTGTGTTGCCAAATTGTCTCTCTCTTTGCTTTGTTCCAGTGGCCTGATAAACCTGATTGTCCAAGCCTATACACAAGCTAGTTTGCTCTCACACTCCAGCTGGGAGGGAACCAAATAATATTTTTTCCAAGGCAACCTGTCTGTGATTATTTGGGTAGTTCAGTAGATACTGAAAGTGGCAGGACTGTCTTCCAACAATCATTGTGAAGCAGAACGCATTTCTGCCATGCAGCAAGATACTGTGATATCAGCACTAGAGGAAGCCTGTTGTTTCTTTCTTCACTAGTAGTTTTTCTAAAATTTCTATGTTTATCCTAAAAATTTGAGATTTCTAATAAAAAATAAGAAGTGTTTCCTTCTTTACCAGACAGCTGTAGAACTGCAACAGGAAGCACATCAAAACGAGTAGAATATTTCATCACATAAAGAAGACAAAACTATTCAAATAACTACAGTGGCAATTGCTAGGAAACGTTGCCATCTTTTAGGTGAACTACGTCTAGTAGATCTATTAAAATAATTATTGTAAAAAATGACTAAAATGTATGTAATTGACAGAAAAATCTTTTTTCTGTGAGTCTTAGCAATTAAAGTCTTGAATTTAATAATTTAATGGGTTTCTACATATCAGTTTATGAATTGCAAAGAGAATTGTGATTAATAAATTTGAGTGAAATGTATCAGGTTTAGAAAGGAACATTTGAAAAGCACACACAACTTTGTAACAGGCACAGAAAAGGAAGTGCTCCAAGAAAACTACTGTGGCATTCTCTTTAATTCTGAGGCTTGAAGAGGCTTACAAATAGTGTAGAGCCAAGCAACTTAGTTGGTAGATTATATCAATGCCTTAGGCACTGTGAACTAAGTTCAAAATCATAATTAGAATCAGCTCCATCGTTCTCTATTATCACATTAAAAATATTGCCCAATGAAAAGTTTAGCTGAAATTGATATTTTTTGAGATAAGCTTCAGTTTCAAAGGGTTCGTATTTTCCATCAAGCCCCGTTTTCTTAACAAAATTTATCAAAAAGCCCCCAATGTCCTCTGAGAACAGAAGGAGCAGCAAGTTACTACTGTCAACTGTGAGGAGGTGGGTAGGACTGAGGTGAGATGGATCAATCTAGTGGATTGATCAGCTTAATAGATGTTTAAAGGGGATAGTTTTGCATTGCTTTATATGCTTTTTCTTAGTCTTGGATTCTACTTGTTAATGACTTGACAGGAGCATTATGAGAAGTATGAACGAACCACCTGGCTCTGAACAGAGTACATTTCCAAGCGCATTGTAGCCTGATGGTTCATACCTCAAGAGGTACTGATGCCTGCCGATCACCAGTTTTCTGATGAGCCTGAGATAAAGGAAATGGGTAGATTATGCAAATCATAGAGGCATATAGCATATTCTTAACATCATTATTAAAAATGTGGGAAACAAGCACTGCTGAAAGTAAAAAAGCCTTTCCGCATCACCCTGAGTGAGTTAAGAGAACCGGCACGTTAAAGTTGGACAATTTAGGGTTTTGTGATCCAGACAGAAAAAGAACAAGAAAAAATTAAATACAAAAATTGAAAGAGGTACTGCAGTATGAGATAGCATGAGAAAGAAGAAAAGTAGACCAAGGAGGGTCACCATCACAGGAAAAGTCTATGGCATAGGCTTACAATAAGAAAAGATAAGAGAAAGAAGACAACAAAGAATACAAAGGACAGCACTTGCAGGTTTACATAGAGCAAGAGCTAGACGGTACAATAGCACTTTCAAAGAATTAAGTTATTTCATTTCTACTATCTGTTCACATAACCTGCACACACTATTTACAATAACCTATATTAGAGACCTAATGCAGTTATTTTTACACCATAAAAGAACTTCTCAAGAATTTCTGAAATCACGCCCAAAGCATCAATCTACATGAAAACTAAGCCTATCTTTCCAAAATTGAGAATTACATTAAAAAAAAAAAAATAATTTTCACAGATTATAATGAACTTTCATCTAAACTTGACCTGGAAATATTTTCATACCCTCGCACTTAATTGCCAGTTTCAAGTGCAATACATGTACCGTACAGGTGTTAATACAACATAACCCCGTATATAATGTGACTCATGAATGTTTCAAAACTGCAAGACCTTCTTTGCAGAGAGATAGAGAGATACTTCAACCTCATGCTGTGAAATTACACTCTCGTGCAGATAACAAAACACAAAGCCAATCTAGGGTTCACCACCAACACACAGAAAAGGACATCAGTATGCTTGGTATAATAACAGGTTCATAAACATCACATTATTATTGTTAGACATTTAAAGAGAACAGAAAAAAACAATCATTAGTGACAGCTGCAAGTATAGGTGTTACTGTGGAAGCATATTAAGAAACATAAGAGGTGTGAAAACTGTGCTTAACTATCAGGAATAGTCATCAGCTGTATCTATTCAATGAACTTGTCAGCAGGTGTATTAGTCCATATAAATTTCTATGCTAGCCTAGTGAGAGCATCTCTGCTCCTTAAAGTAGCATATTTAGAGCTACTTGAGTATAACTACCTCACATTAATTAAAAAACAAACAAACCCCAAATATCCTCAAAAACAACAAAAAAAAAAATTTGCACATCTTTAGTTTTCTCTGAGGCAAAGGCAGAAAAAGGAGACTGGATTAGTCACGTAAATCATAGCAAAAATGGACTAAAATGGCTCTGTAAGTAGCATGTATGATCTTTACATACAATCATGTTGCATGCAGGAACACAGGACTGGAAGAATTCCTAGATCATCATATCTAGCTACTTACTTCCACCTGCAATCACAGAATCATAGAATGGTCTAGGTTGAAAGGGAACTTCCAGATCATCAAGTCCAACCATCAACCTAACACTGACAAAACCAGCACTAAACTACGTCTACCCGTCTTTTAAATACTTCCAGGGATGATGATTCCACCACTTTCCTGGGCAGCCTGTTCTAATGCTTGACAACTCTTTTGGTGAAGAAATTCCTCCTAACATCCAGTCTAAACCTCCCCTGACGCAACTTGAGGCCATTTCCTCTTGTCCTATCACTTGCTACTTGGGAGAAGAGACCGATCCCCATCTCTCTACAACCTCCTTTCAGGGAGTTGTAGAGGGTGATAAGGTCTCCCCTCAGCCTCCTCTTCTCCAGGCTAAACAACCCCAGCTCCCTCAGCCTCTCCTCATAAGACTTGTGCTCTAGACCCCTCGCCAGCTTCATTGTCTTTCTCTGGACTCGTTCCAGAATCTCAATGTCTTTCCTTTCCTGAGTGTCCTACTGGACACNGTTGAACCTCATACCAGTGGCCTCGGCCCATCGATCCAGCCTGTCCGGATCCCTCTGCAGAGCCTTCCTACCCTCCAGCAGGTTGACACTCCTGCCTAATTTGGTGTCGTCTGCAAACTTACTGAGGGTACACTCGATCGCCTAGTCCAGATCATTGATAAAGATAGTAAAGAGAACCGGCCCCAGAACTGAGCCCTGTGGAGCACCACTCATGACTGGCCACTAACCCAGCAAAGAGTACACCCATCCAAGCCATGAGTAGTCAGTTTCTCCAGGAGGATGCTGTGGGAAATAGTGTCAAAGGCTTTACTAGAGTCCAGGTAGACAACATGCACAGCCTTTCCCACATCCACCAAGTGGGTCACCTTGTCATAGAAGGAGATCAGGTTAGTCAAGCAGGACCTGCCTTTCATGAACCCATGCTGACTGGGCCTGATCACCTCGTTGTCTTTCACATACCGCATAGTGGCACTCAAGATGATCTGTTCCACAATATATAGTCTTCCAGTATTCATCACAAACAGAGATTTATTCTATAACTCCCTCACCGCCTTGTGCCTCTGTTATTGCAATGTCTGGGTTATTTCTCTGACTTTGAAACTTTCTTTTATTTCCCCAGCATACGGTTATATGTTGTTATATATGTTATAGTATATGTTATATATAGTTATAGTATAAATTATTTTATAGTTATAGAAAATGTTATATAACTATAACATTTGTTTTAGTATGTTATAGTATAAATGTTATAGTATAAATTCAACATAACTTCTGCCATGCCCAGGTATCTATAAAACATAATCCTAATGTTCAAACAATTTTTGTTATGTAAGCTACCTGTCATCATATACATTCTCCACATCCCAGACCACAACACAGCAGTAGAAAAGCTTTTCCTGCAGTGTTATAAATATTCTTAATATATGTTATTCTTGCATGGGCATGTCAGTAGGCCAGTTTCTTCAGAAAAAAGTACAAACACCAGGACAGCTGCACACTACCATTGAGAAATGTTAACTTGAGCTTCAGTTACACTTGCTGGGACTCTTCAAGCGCTATAACCAGCTTTGCACTGATACCTCCACAGGGCAGCTTCCCCATCTGTTACATGAACTGAATGACTCCCTTGAAAAGCACATACTGTAGATTAATTACAAAATGTTGACTTAGCTCAACAGTGTATGATTATAAGCTAAATTTCTTAAGAATTTCTTAAAGCAGGCTTTTATGTTCAAATTCTTTAAGACATTTTAGCTTAAAGAGGATAAATTTTAACAATAAGTAGCAAATGGAAATTCTACAGAGGAATAATTTTGTCTATCAGAAAGACAGCCTCAGAAAGAGGGCTTTTCTGCACAAAAAGTGGTTTTGGATGTAGAAGCAATAGGGAAGGATCACAATACAAGACAAATGAGAGGAGAAAATAGAAACTGCTTCAGCCAGAGAGAAATATATTAACTGAACAGTAGCTCAATTGAGGCATATGTTTGTGGACAATTGTAACTAAGATATTAGCCATAAAATAACAGCATCATCAAAGTAATAAAATTAAGAGTAATTTAAAAACATAAGGTCCAGAAGAAACAGGTGAAAGGAAGATAGGGTTGATACATTTTTGTGAAGAAAAACAACATATGTTTCATGAACTACTTTAGAAATCACATAATAATATAAACAGGATATAAACTGAATTATCTGCAATTAAACACAAAAAAAACCCCACCAAGCACAGCTCTGAAAGTCAAATTTGGAACAATTATGGATGAATGAGATTTGCAAACATCACAAATCAAAATCAGTGGAGTCTCTAGACTTTTATATTTAGTAGTTATAAAAATAATTCTAAATTCCATAGGCACTATAGAGCAGTCTCCTTTTCCAGTTTTCATATATAAACAGCAGCCATAAGGTCTTGCAGAGCTAAAGTTTAAAAAGTATTTGTCTCTGATAAAGAGACTAAAACTGAAAGAAAACAAGACAGCTTGTGATCAGAATACTATAATTTAACACTTCTCAGAGGAAAGCAGCAGGTGTTATTTGATAATAACATTTTATATTTCTTCACTCTGTAAAATATTACTTAGAATACTGGCCTTTGTCGTATGTGAAAAGTGTCCTCCAAAGAGGTGTTCAAAATGGTAAATGGAAAGAAAATAAAGTCTTTTATACACTGACTAAGCAGACAGGTTTCAGACATTAGGAAGTGTTTTTCAAATTTTCATGCTGTCATTTTTATTACTTCTCTCCTCAACTACCACTTTGTGAAACCGTATCCAAAATTAAAGCCTAATCTGTATGGGAGAATGAAGCTTCTTCACAACTGCTTTTAAAGTTGGATGACTGCCGTGGAAAATGCAGTCAAAATTAAAGAACACTGAAGGAAACATACTTTAGGCAAGGAGGACCACCAAGAAGGGCGCAAGGAAGACTCTCAGATAAAGTTTATTGCTCCACGGACTGCTTATATCTTTCTTATTAAATGTGACCGGGTAAGTAGCAGAAATAATCCTGGTAACATGGGAAATTCCCACTTTTCAGGTGAATTACAGCAGTATTTATAACTACATTGTGAACAACAAAAACCTTGCTTTTTTAATTGAAAATATGTTTCATTACCTCATTTACAACACTTGCTCAACAGACTGAAAATTTTTGTATAAGTTTGTTAGTAACTTTTTTCTCTGTAATCATTACAAAATCACTTGAAATTTTTCAGTTACAATTTTTGAAAGACTGAAAATCCTGTTTTCATCATTTAGCACAGAGAGGGGAGAAGGACTGGAGAGGGAGAGGCAATAGGACAGGGTAATGGTGGCATTGCAGAAGGAAACCTGTCTTCCCCTCTGCGTGAAGGTTGGCTTTGTAAAACCTCCCCATATTGTCCACCAGCTCTCATTACAGCTATGCGACTGAAGCATAAAGCAGCAACCAAATCTCAAGCTCATCTCCTTGACTTTCTCCCTTGGGTGGACTACTTACCAACTTACATCTCCAAGACAACGTCTTTGCACCGCTCCAGATAACCCTCCCACCTAGTTTCCCTAACCCTGTCCATCACTACACAGAGAGCTGGTTAAACTCATATTACCTTTGCTGTGTTAAAACCTTCCAGAACCTACACACAGTTGCCTGAGATCACTCTCCATTGCCAAGCTAAAATGAATCTCCTTCCAAATACTTTTGACCTGACAGACTAAAATAACTGATTTTCCAGTTCAAACTTTTCCTTTTGCCTTTTTTTTTTTTTTTTTTAATGTTGGGTTGAACAAAAAGAAATTCAGTTCAGAATGAATCAATAGTGATTTCAAGCACTCAGCTGTGATCCGGATGATGTTTCACTAGCACATAAATTACAGCAGCTTCAAAAAGAAAGGCCGAGATGCTCATCCCATGGTGCTCTATAGCTTTACTGTAACAGTGTTCTTCTGAGAGGTCAGAAACTTCAATTCAATTTTCTATATTGAATTACACACTGAGGAGGCTTAAATACAGATTTCATGCACGATGGAAAATCTTCTTGCAGAACGTTGTTCATGGTTACCTCAAAACTTAATTGAAAAGGCCATACATTTCATACTGCTGGGGATTACTGACTGTGGAGTAAGCCTACCAAGTTTTGGAATTACTGCTGGAAGACAGAACAGGGAAAGATAACTGCCAATGGTGCCTCTACCAATTTGGAAGACCCTATTCATATATTTTTTTTTTAAATCCTTGTGAAACTATTTTTTAAATTTGACCTGAATTCAAAAATTTCATGCATACTAATACTACACTGTGATGGGTGGTGGAGTAAAGTGTTTACTGAAAAACATGACCTAGTTACAATCCCTTGATAGATTTTTTTTTTTTTTTTTTAAACCATGGTGTATTTCTACAATCCTTTCTCAAATAAAAGTTTTCTTAACAGAAATATTGATTCTAAAGAAACAAGCAGTAATTCTAGGATCTGATTTTAGAATTCAAGTCAAATATTTCTGGAAGAAACACTATTTCTATAACTTTCAATTTGTGAGAATAATTTAATTTTTGACAACTGTCAGAAGTTTACATTCTAAAGCAATTTCATCCTTCTTGCTATAGAGTCACAATAATAATAAAATCTTGAAGAAAGACAATATAAATAAATACAGTGTGAAAATGGAAAAATCACCGAATATATGCATTTATATTATTTTTCAAACATATATCACTATGCTTCTGTAAAATCTGTCTCAAGCTGTCATATTTGGGCAATATATCAAACACCAACCACCCTTTATAACAAACATTTCTGCGAGATGTAAGTCGCCTTCATAAATTTAAACTAACATGAGCTTAAACAAAATATTGAAAAGTGAAACGAATACTAGAAAAGATCCAGCCAAGGCTGTAACAGAAATAAATCTTTCAAAACCGGTGCAGAATATTAAGTACAGGCTCTCAGTCCTCAGCTGGCTTTAAGAAGAACCAATATCCTCATCAGTTCAAGACCTCCCCAACTGCCTGAACCATTAAGTACATGTACAGAAAATCACCTGTATGCATTTCATTTTTCTCTAATTTTAGCTGCCTGCTCAAGGATACTGGACTCACTATGGGATGCAGGGGAAAAACATTTCAGGACTTGCAATGGGCTGTTTAGGGGAGGAACAGAAAGTGGAGAAAAGGAAGGACCAAGATTATTTGGGGAGGAACAAGCACAGGAAAATGGAGGAATAAGAGGATAAAAGGGGCTAGCTGTGTGTAAACAAATTGCTGGTCAGTGTACTTGTCTGGTCATGCCTGGGGCCAGACCTTCAGATTTCCAGTTGCTGGAGAAACCACAGTGTCTGGAGGTCAACTAAGACATCTGCTTCCATGTGTTTGTGTCTGTGTGTCCTTGGGAGTGGGGCAGCTGGGGACACCAGGATGCAGGGGCCAGCTACAGGATTCTACATACAAATATAGGCATTGCCCACTAATGGACCTTCAATCCTAATTAGCCAGAGAGTGAAAGAAGGTAAGACACTTGGTGCTGTTGGGTTTGTTTCACAGAATCATAGAATGATTTGGGTTGGAATGGATTTTTAAAGGTCATCTAGTCCAAGCCCCCTGCAAACCAGATCAGGTTGCTCAGAGCCTCGTCCAACCTGACCTTGACTGTTTCCAGGGATGGGGCACCTACCACCTCTCCGGGCAACCTCTTCCAGTGTTCCAGTGTTTCATAGAATCATAGCATAGTGAGTGCTGAGTGTCCAATGTTTGTGGTCAGCCGTGTATATATGTATATATGAAGCTGTATATGCGTGTTTGTGTGCGTGTGCCTACTGGGAATATATGCTCAGCCTCGCTACTGCTTGGACCTGGGGCAATGCAGCTGCAGCAGCCTCACTACTGGATTTGGGAGCCCCTGACACTTCTTATCTGTATAACAGCTCTTTGAGATTCTGTACAATGTCTGCTCTTTCATCAGAAGTGTATTTAAATCATTTGAGAAAAGGAACCTTAATGTCTTTCAGAAGCTAAATTCTCTGCGAGCTGAAAGATAATTAATGGATTTGAAAAGGGTCTGAAAGAGCTAGCGTTAGAATATTTGCATAGAATGACATTTAGCATGCCATATTTCTTAGGATGAGCACAGCAAACATGAATAACAATTGAAGTCGCTTCCAAATGTAACAAGCAATTCAAAAGAGATTATGAATATTTTTGAATAACAAGTTAAAGTTTTCGGGCCACAGCATCAGTGAATTGATGAATATAAGACTTCAAATCTTCATACTCAAAAGCTTCCTGTAGGAGAGGCGTGAGCCACCAGAGAGACTGGAAAAAAGCAAGTTGCAGAGTACCTCATCATAGGTACTACTGGCAAAGTAGAGAATATTCTTATTATACACACAGGTTCTTCCAAAGTGCAGGCCAAAACTCATTGTCTCATTAAGCAGGACTGACCACAACCTCACTTCATCTTTCAGAAATTAATAGAAAGTCCATTGTCTCAAATAACTGTTTTTCAGCAATTTCTTTCCATAAACACACAGACTTTTTCCTCTATGTAGAAATAGCGGTCACTAACTTCGATAAGCAGAAAAAAAGTTAAGTTCTTATATACTTCAATGAAGAGCATTATAAATAAACTTAGGCAGAACAGAGGCTTAAGTGAAAAGACCAGATAACTTCTGTTCTAAAAACAATTTCTCTGGCCCCTAGCCCAGGTAAGAAACAGGTTATTTAGACAAATTCAAAGCAATAAAATATTGCTATCAGATGTATTATTTTCTTTAAAAGAATCAATTATTTCTCCTTCATATTTGCCCGATCCAAACCCAATATCCTACATTTCTTTCATTCAACTCAGACCTTGGGAGTAACAAGCAGCCAGTACCTAGTTGTTACAGTAAGAGATACCTTTAAATAGCTTCCCTTGAAGATCAGCTCTTCAGTTTGAATCCTGTCACTCAGACTCAGTTGAAAACAGATGCAGAAATCAGACAATTATTTGCTTTCTCCGTAAAAGGAATTTCCTCCTTCCCACCTCAAGTGATAGTTATATTGTGACAAGTTTTTTAATGGCTTTTACAGAAGCTCCCTCATGAAGTACTTCCATATATTTTATAAACTAGGAAAAATGCAGCAGAGCTAGCACAGAGAAAGAGAGAGCAAGCCTACACTTGAATTCTTTATAACTTTATAACTTTAAGCATTAAACATATAGTATTCCAGGAAAGCTTTTAGATACTACTGGGTACAAACTTTTTTTTTTCCTTCAATTTCTTCTATTTTTTTTTTGGTTGGTTGGTTGGTTTGTTTGGGGTTTTTGTTTGTTTTTTTTAATCAGGACAGCAGCGAGAATAGACTGGGTAAATCGGGGCTCCTGGAAAGTCTGTTGCAGATGAGTCTGCTAAGCAAGAACGTCTGAGGCATGTTTAACATGCTATGTAAGAAGATGTTCTCACCCTGGCCTTAAATGTAAATAAGACTGGCTTACTAGGAATGCTTTCAGTGTGAGAAAGAAATTTAGGGGAAGAAGGGACAGAATGGATAAAAATGAGCACAGAAGAATGGGCTAACAGAAGAGTCTGAGAAGCAGGTATCCCGGGTCAGAGAAGGTTTCAGAGAGGAGTGTAGAGAAAACAAGGACAGCAAACAAGGTACGTTAAGTTTGTAAAGCAAAGGAGGGGAAAAAGCAATCAAGAAAAAGACATTTTATTATTTTTGGTTTTCTACTTTGCATTACAAAACCATGACTGAATATAAGAGATAAGGAGAAGGACCTCATGTGAATACGGAACTAGAGTATGAGAAGGAGATGAAAGTAAGAAGGGTTACAGGGAATGGGAGATCTGAAGAGACCATGAGATAGGGGAAATGTCAGGCCTTGAATTGCAAGGCAGACAAAATAAATGTATGACCACATGAAGGCGGCAAAGAAAAGGAGAGGGAAACAGGAGGAATATAGAAGACAGCAGCACAGACTCCATGGGAAACAGAGATGGCTGCTAAGAGTTCTATTTAATGCAGTTAAAAAAAGAAAACAGATTGGATTAGAGAGCAGAAAACAAAAATCTAAAGCAAGTGGAAAAGTTTTAGTTGAAGGCAAAATCTGAGCAGGGATTTTCTGCTTCAGTCAGGAAAGTCAAGACCTCGAGGCAGCAAGTCTTACAGGCTTGGAATAACATGGCACTGCAAGGACTGGGTTTTAGGAAGGAACTGTTGGTCTAACAAGGTCTAACTGAAAGAAAATTGTACAATCAGGAAAGGTCTCCTAAAATACAAATTGTCAGCTGAACTGGGGTACTGTTTTAAGACTCGCACAATGCCATGCATTTGGCTAAATTTGGCAGCCTTCGGGAACACAAAACTGAGACAGTCGTGACAGTGTATGTGACATTACAAATAGCAAGACAGAATCTGTGTCTCTCCAGGTTGTACTGCTGTCATTGAAATCAGAAGAGCTTAAATAAGCTTAAATAGCATTATAAATTATTATGAAAACAACCGGCATCTTATGTATGTTCTATGGTGTTCAAGTTCGCTCCCATCACCTAAGGTATGCAGATTCTCTATTTTTCTCACGGGGTAACTGAAGACAGGAGGGAACTGTAAGGAAGTTCACAGAGTTTAGTTTAAAATCTTCATTTTAAAAGTTTTAAAACTTTGGCAGTTAAAAGCATTGAAGTAAAGCATTAAAAAGTATTTAGTATGTTCCATCACAGAGAAAAAAAAAGTTACCAACACAGTCTTTTTTGTGTCTCAGATACTGATACATATTTTCATGCTTACTGACAGTCATGGAGTATATGGATCATACCATATTCTTTTTATGCAATGTGCATAAATCTGCATGAACAAAAAATTAAGTCTACCTCAAGTTTACACTGTCTTCAAAGACACAAAAAGACATCAGCGGCTATTTTCTGTCCCTTTATTGAAGTATAAATTTCAGATTATGGTGTGAAGTTTTATCTACCCTGCTTCAAAAGCAAAAAATTTAGAACACAACAACCTGATGCTAGACTAAATCATGTTTTTAATGGACATTTTAGCTATATGCCAGAAAACATCTAGGAAAATGATACTGAAATCAGGCAGTCCTATGCATATACTTACTTACAAGACAGGCATCACCAAAGTCATTTAATACATAGAATAAATTTACATGAATATAACCTATTTCCCTGTCTTGCTTTCCTCAGCACCCTAGACTGTTACTTAATAAATTTAATCAGACCTGAGCACAATGGACTTTGTAGATTTTTGTGTGAATCACAAGCTGAATGTCTCCTCCACAGGGAATTTCCTCCTCCTCTAATAATCAATAAAAGACCAGTTGCATTTAGACTTCTATTCTATGAGAACATATGCTTCACTTCCCCTCTCCAGACTGTATTTCTTATTTCTATGACTTCTTTGCTGTCCTGCACTTCTCAGGCTTTGTAGTTTTCTTAGGGTTACTATAACCAAAAAAATACACCAGTCTCACTCCTCCTAAAATTTCAATATGCAGAAGACTCTCAGCTTTCCCTCACATCTAATGTAAGATGCCATGAACAACAAACATCAGCATTTCCTACATCTCATCTGTCCCCCACGTGGGAGATCTTTTACACAGCTCTGACAAGACAGGAATAAATATCCATACAGCAAAATACTCAATGGAGCAATTTCACTTAGATGGTTTTGAACTAAGGCTAACTTTCACTATTTTGACATTTGTAAGACCTATGAGTCAAAGTACTCCTATTATGGAATTATTATAGGATACATATATATACACACATACTTAGACAGTTAAGAGCTTTATGCATAACATATTTACTCTTTTTCAAAGTGTGTGGGAAAAACAAGAAAACTGGAAAAAAACTCTTCTTCCTCTTAGTTGTTTTTTCAGAACTCAACCTGCTAAATCAAAACTGTTGATCATCAGAGTTTTGTACAGCTATCCACATATAATGTACACACACTATTAAAGTAACAAGCATTTTAAATCTATATATTCCTTACATTCACATTCATTCCAAAGTATTTTGCAAATGATACAGTACATTCGTTTCATACCTATCAATGGAAAGCAACCGTCTCTGGGATGAATTGCAACAACCGTCTATAGTAGGATATAACAGTATACAGTAATACAGGGCAGGAAATGAGGAGCACACCAGAGCCAGCTGTAACTGCAGGAGACATTTTTAGGTTGACGGTGTAATTATCCAAGCTGGAATTTTGCCAGAAAATCAACTAGCAATACTCTGGCAAAACACAGCCTCAGTTCATTTATCCAGCTCTTTATGTCACTGAGCTAAACATATCATTTCACATTAACCAAGGCTGGTCTAGTTTACACGGCTTGTGTGTGCTAATAATGGTGTCTCCTGCTCTCCTAATTATGGACTTATGTTGTACAGACCCAAGAAAGCTGCTCCACTTTTCTGACAGACTTTATTCTGGCCTGCAGTGCTGATAAGAGATGAATGCCTGTATCATTCTGCGTAATACTGTTGATGATCTTTTTTCCTCTCCACTTCCTGCATCGTTGTCTTTTTTAAAATGCAGATTAAAAATAAAAGAACAAAAGTCTTATTATCAATTAAAAAGTCAGAAACTCAATCAAGAAAAAAACCAAAACTCTCCACAGTAAATCCTCTCAGATGCCTCCAGCTTTACAAGCAAAAATCTACAAAGAAATCCCTGATAACTAATACAAAGCTCTAATGATAAAGACAGATAATAAGAAGCTCTGATACCATGCTAATGAACATGGCATATTTGCCTAGATCAAAGAGCATGCAACAGTTTAGGCTGATGACTCTAATTCATGAGAAGGCTCCTTGGGAGAAGCTTGCAAAACTGAGTCAGCATCGCAGCCCCAAAGGGAGAGCATTATAAATTCGGAGGGAACAAGGGCACTCGCGTCAGCGCTGAAGATTCTGTACTAGAATTTAACATAACACAAAGTAAGTAATGTAAGCAACAGGAAGCTGAAGTCATTGACAAATGAAACTGCATGTCAGAACAACCAACCAGGCATCAGCATCAAAATCCTAAATTTAAAAAAAAAAAACAACAAAAAAGAACAAAACCACCCAACCCACCCCCAGGATACTGGCCTAACACTGTACGTAGAGTATACAGCAAATACTCAATTTATTCTGATGTACTGTCAATTGAATATTTAAAAAAAAATTAATACACATAGGAACAGGAAAACAGTGAAACCAAATATGCATATAGTGGACAGCAGGAAAAAAACAGCTTCAGGAGAGAACTGACTAGAATATTCACTAATCAGTGTTTACATATACAAAATTTTAACCCTGCCTGCTGATATGATCATTTGAGTCCAACTTTCATAAACTGAAAAAAACACCATATGAGTGCTGGGAGACTAACTCACTGAAAATCAGTATTTTATACCTAAGTCCTTTAGACTCCTTTCAAAATCTGAGTTGGAGTTCTGCCAGTCTTGTTCTAAAACCCAGGACTGATGATACTGGCAGATGGTATCTTTAGATTATAGGATTTACAATGGAAAAAAACTGAAATATACTTAATTCTGCTGCAATAAAGATAATCACAATCAAAGCCAATACAAAGGAAAAGTTTTGTTATGGGCATATATTGAAAACATATTTTTCCCTTACCACAAATGTAAATTTAAAAGCATCTGATACACATTTTACCTTTTGAAGGAAAATTGTCAGATGATATCCATATCATGGATAGGCATGATATTTTTAAAATTTCATAGCCTTATTTAAAAGCAGTTTTCTTATAATAGCAATTTAAAATTCAAGTATTAAATTGTGCAAAACCAGCATTATTTCTGCCAGTAAAAAAAGTTATTATCCCATTCCCAACTAGGCATTTTTTGTGACATTGCCTATCTTGAAACTTGCAGTTTAACCTATGCAGCATGCATAGGTTAAACTGCAACATTGCAGTATCTTCAACATTGCTACTATCTATATATTTTCAGACTTTGATAATCTCTGCATATATTTCAGTATATACTTGAAACCACAAGTGATTCTATATTGCTGTACTGTTTGGTTGATAATTGTTAGCTTTTTCAGAAACGCACACGCCATAAATTTTAATTCTACATTTGCCTCCACAGGCTTTAAAGCACTGCTCAAATTTAGCAAAGTGAAAAATCATGTAATTCTATTACACAGCAGAATGAAAAGCAAGTTGAAGCAAGTTGAAAATTAAACAATAAGCTTTGTCCCTGGGTAGCATGGCTGCAAAATAATGTTTGAGTTCACTCTTTGGTGACAGAACAGCCAAAAGCGGAAAAAAAACCCAAACACACTTTTTCACCAAAGTTAGAACATTCTTTATACTCATTGCCATTCATGAAGGTATAGCTATTTTAATACTCACATGCCATATTACAGATATACTAGATATACTGTCACATAGCACATAATTTTCATTACATTATCAGAGCAGCACGTACCTTGTTTGCGTACATCCTCTACAGCAGCCACCAATTCCTCCTTGAGATCCTGGCTCTCTTTAGCAATTTGATCTCCTTTTTCCAAAAAGTTTTGAGTGGCCTGCTCTACTGAAGCTGCCAACACATGAGCCTTCTTAGAGCGCCCTTTCTTTTTGCCAGATGGTCCTTTATTGCTTGTGTTAACAAGCGTTGTTACCTTTGAGAAAAAAAAAAAAGTCTCAAGTTTTTGACAGTTTGAACAATTCTTCAACTATTAATAGCACACTAGATAACCACCTAATCCAATGTCCCGCTATTTTTTTTTTTAACCCTTGAAATGATGTAACGGTCACATGTATTGAATAAATAAAATTTAAAGTTTAAAATCCAAAGCATGGCAGCACGCACCTCAAAAGTTTTTTCTTTAAACCCCTATTTAGTCTGGGCTAAGCAAATCACAGTCAAGCAGTGAAGGAGAAAAAGATAAGAAACAGGTACGGAAGAGCATTAGTGCTAAAGCATCCTTTTTGTCACTGTTTTTCATTTAAAAAAAAAAAGAATAAGCCGCTCAAATGAAAACCTAACACATGTGGGTCAGAAACCATTCAAAAAGCAATCAGCCCTATCAGCCCTTCAGATAAATACGGGCTGTTACATTCAAGTGGTTACAAGAACATTGTGGCTGTTTTCCACACATTAAGGAATGAATAGCTGCTGCAAAGATTATACAGGTTAAAACCATTCAGTGAAATATTGCTCCAGTATATTTATAATACGTTGGCATAAGACAACAGCAGATAGTGAAATGATCCCACTTTCTCCACAGTATTTAAAAAGAAAGATCTGCTTCCATGTTTGTAGAATCTCCTAAAGGAATTCCTTATTGAACTGTCAATAAGTTGATTAGAAATTTTAATCAGAAAGCTTAACGATGCAGCACAGCATATACCACAGCTTTTTTGCTGGACCAAAAAAAACTTACATCATAGAAATCAGAGAACAGTTTAGGTTGGAAGGGACCTTTAAAGGTCATGCAGTCCAATCCCCTGCAATAAGCAGGGACATCTTCAACTAGATCAGGTTGTTCAGAGTCCCGTCCAACCTGACCTTCAATGTTTCCAGGGATGGGGCATCTACCACCTCTCTGGGCAACCTGTTCCAGTGTCTCACTGCCCTCATTGTAAAAAAAAAATTTCTTCCTTATATCTAGTCTAAATATACCCTCTCTTACTATAAAACCATTACCCCTTTTCCTGTCACTACTGCCTTGCTAAAAAGTTTGTCCCCATCTTTCCTATAAGCCCCCTTTAAGTACTGAAAGGCCACAATAAGGTCTCCCCAGAGCCTTCTCCAGGCTGAACAACCCCAACTCTCTCAGCCTGTCCTCACAGAAGAGGTGCTCCAGTCCTCTATCATTTTTGTGGCCCTCCTCTGGACTTGCTCCAACAGGTCCATGCCCTCTTATGTTGGGGGCCCCAGAGCAGGACACAGTACTCCGGGTGGGGTCTCACCAGCACAGAGTAGCAGGGCAGAATCACGTCCTTCAGCCTGCTGGCCACGCTTCTTGTAATGCAGCCCAGGATACAGTTGGAGTTTATAACTCCACCAGTAAAAGGCTGCCTTTCTGTAAAACAGGAATACTGAATCGGATAACATCAGGTGTTAAATGCATGAAAAAACAGCAATGGATCCATAACGCTCAGGGATGCGATTGACCCTAACAAGGATACATACCAGGGCATCTGAAGTGATGTATCGGTGTGCTAAGCCAGAAATTTAATGGAAGAAAATAAAAACCTTTGCAATATAGACAGTGCACTATAAAGCAAAAGATTTCAAAATGAAATATAAAAATTCACTGTCATCCCATCCCTATTACAAGAAGTGTGACAAGGTGTTTGGTACAGCTGTGGCCAAAGAGCCTTTGTTATGCTCTTTGTGCTACATTTTTTGCTCTGTGAGGGTTTTTTTAGTTTTTTGTTTTGTTTTGTTTTTTTCAAATCTCATATAAAAAACAATAGACTCCGGAAGGGAAAAAAAAAAAAAAAAGAAAAGATTATCAGGGCTTGAAAACACCGTATGCAGGGATGCATGGATGTACTGTGTGAAAAAGATGTACTTCAGACCCTTCTTTCAGGAAGGAGTCTGCCTGGCTACAGGAAGGCAATATTCTTCCATCATGTGTTTTTTCTTTCACTATTGATATCTAGAATAATATTTTAGTTATCCTTTGAAATTATTCTTCATAAAATTTCCTGAAGATCCTTCCGTGGTTGATCATTGTCTATTTAAGGATTTTAAAATTTTATAAATAAACAAACTAGGTTAGCTCTGTAACTTAACTCAGGTCCAGTACATGGTAAGGATGACTAAGAAAAGCTTTCACATACACCAGACAATAAAATTGTTTAAGCATATGCTGAAATTCCCATAGGAGACTTGAAGAGAATAATGTCGGATCTTCATCTTAATTACTTGGACTTCCTGAACAACCTTGAACTAGACTGTCAGAATAGTTCACGTAGGACAGAGAAGAAAAAGATCTGAAGTGAAGAAAAAGGTGGTCAATAAATTAAGTCCAATGAGATTATTTCATAGATCTCTATTAGGTAGATGCAGGGATCAATAGCTAAAAAAAAAGCTCAAAATATCACAAAGACACAGAAGTTGTAGCTGGTAGAAGTCCTGTGAAGACACAGAAATTAGTTGGATTGCAGACTACTTTTGGTGCCCTAAAATTTTCCCATTAAAAAAATCACCAAAACCAGTGTTACTGGATTGTAAGTCTTCAAGTCTGCCCCTTCTGTGCACAATTCAACTATTAGGTGCAATTCTTTTCACCTAACTTTACCTATAAAATGGAAGCTGGCTAGTCATCAAATATCACTGTTTGGTATTTGGTTTGGGTTTTTTTTTTTCAAGAAAGCATACGGACAGACACTAAATTCTGATTTTCTTACATAGAGTGAACTGCAGGTCTCCGTAACCCAAACTACAGAGAGTGGATTGCTGAATTCCTAAGAAGGGACTATATATGTAATAAATAATATTTTGCACATGTAAATTCATGTCCTTCTTAAAAACCTTCACGTTCTGAATTTATCAATCACTGCAACCATAGGAGTAAATATAAAGACAATGATGTGCCCCCAACATGGACTATTCCAATGTAGAGTTTCAAAAAGTGATTGGCCTATCAAAACTGGATAATGTGAATTTATAAGCATAGTAAGAAGTCTAAAAACTTGAAGTGTCAGAAACTGCATTTGCAATTCAATTTCTGAGTGAATGAGAAGGTCTCTGGGCACTGAGGTGACATATACAGTAAAGAGAGCATTGAGAGCAGACACAAAGAGCGTACACCCTCTTTCCAAAATGTAAATATTTTCCAAAGAACTTGACAAATTTTCCTAGTCTCGTACAATGAGCTAGAAATCCCTACTGTAATTGTTACCGCTATGTCTAGGAAGCTGAGCACCTTGCCCTATGAACATTCATGGTCATCTTCCTTATGCATTGAGTCAGAGAAAACTGCCATGGACTTACTGTATTACTGAAAGAATTTTATAGTGAGCATGTCTTGTGCTCCTCTGCACTTATTTTCAGATGACTTAATCTCCTTATTAGGGATAGACATGACCTGGTGCCAGCAATGGAGTGCTCTCATCAAGTTGCAGATGATGGATTGGGGAGATCAGTCGATATCTTTCAGGGCAGGGCTGTCACTCAGAGGAACCCTTTAAAAGTCACTGAGGACGAGTGCAAAGTCTTGCACCAGTAAAGGAGGAACCCGGGGCAATAACACACGGGAGGGACTGACTGGCTGCGCAGAACTTCTCTTTCATGGGATCTGAGGGACCCTCATAGATGGCAAGCTGTCAGCACCGTGCCTTGGCACACCCTGAATTTCATGTCCAGTTCTGGGGTCTCCAATACAAGAAAGACAGGCACAAGTTGAAACAAGAGAGCTTCAAACTGGATATAAGGAAAAACTCATGTAATTATTTGTACAAGTACAATGATTTTCATTTATAAAGGCGATATTATTCAGGTCCTTTAAAATATTCCGTAAACTTTATGATGATGGCCTAACATAAAGGGAAAAGGAAAGCAGAACTCTGGACCCTCCTGATGCAACAGAGATCTCCCACTTCCCAAGGAAGTATTGTGATCTATAAGATGTACGCTAACTGGAATGGTGGGGTTTTCTTCTCCCAAAACGAAGCTGAACCATCACACAGCAACAGACTGAAGATTCATACGACTGAAAGGCAGCACGCAAGGAGAGGAACTGTTCTCCAATCTGGGTCTGGGAAAAAGCAATTCTGGATTTCAGCGTTTACACTAACAGGTTGGGTTCTGCATAATGCACAGCCCTTACAGGAAGAAAACCACTCATAAAAATTGGAATCTTGCAATTTTTCCCACATTGTGTCTGTTTCTTTTAAATTACATTAAATTACTAGTTTGAAACGCTAAGAAAGCAGCCTCTTCCAAAATTAGAAATACCATTCAGGAAAGTCAGCTGTATTGGGGGAAAGGAAGGGGGGAGGAAGATTTCTTATATACATATATTCTTCTTATAGGGCATATTAGCTACTTTCTCTTTTTAAAAGAAGCCATCTATCAACCTATAATTTAATATAAATTGTATGATAAAAGAAAAAACTAAATAATACCTATTATCTTATTAATAACTACGCTTGAGTTTTTCAGAAGTGTCTAGCCTAAAAATTTTAACCGCATTCCTGTTGGGATGGGGCGGCGGGGGGCAGGGGGAAGAGTAAAAATACAAGACAAGAACATAGCTCAGTCTTCTGGCAGGGCTTTCAAGCTAACTGGTTTATTTTATATAACTTATCCCACCTATGCTGGTACAAAGGAAAGAATGTCTCCATCAGCTTCTGTTACTAATTAATGCAAACCTCACCCAAAATTCTGTACAATTATCAAATATACCGCTTGATAATTACCATAAGCTCATTTGGCAACCCTATAACGATCCTGGCTTTGTGATCACACTAGGGAGCCTTGCTCTCTTATTTTATTAAAGAAGCTTCACAGAGTTCTAGCACAAAACTCTGTTGGAAAAACAGAACCTCACTAATTAATAGTTCAGTCTCATCCTGAATTAAGTCTTCCTTACACAGCTCCAGCAGCACAAAAGAAAGGTGAGGATGTCTTTGCTAAAAGCAGAAAATTCTATTAGCACGGATTTCCCTGTTGCAGAGGTCATGTGCAGGCAGGGATTCCCGAAGTGAAAGGGGATACAGCTAGATCACATATTCATCAAATTAATCTCCAGTCAGCAGCTACAGCTGATAGAAAAACATTCCTCGCTCTGTGAATTAAACTGTCTTCCCTACAGATTTCTGAAATGCATGGGCCAAAAGTTGAAGAATTGTAATACTTAATCCTTCCCTCCTTTCCTCAATTGCATTAGTTTCTAAAGACTTTCCATAACCATATTACAAAATACATTCACGATTTTTGATGAAAATACTGATATGCTTTTTAAAAATTATTATTATACTACAAATCCTTGCTATTTGTCACTGATCACTCACCTTGGACTGATGCCTTGTCATTATTTTTCCAGTACAGACTGGGTGATGAAAGGACTGAAAACAGCTTTTTGGAGAAGGACTTGGGGATACTGATAAATGAAAAATAAGATATGAGCCAGCAATGTGCGCTTACAATCTAGAAAGCCAATTGCACCCTGGGCTGCATCACAAGTACAGCCAGCATGTCAAGGGAGGTGATTCTATTCCATTCTTGAGACCCCACCTGGAGTACTGCATCCAGCTCTGTGGTCCCCAGCACAGGAAAGACATGGACCTGTTGCAGTGGGTCCAGAGAGGGGGCCACAAAAATGATCAGAGGGCTGGAACACCTCTCCTGTGAGGACAGGCTGAGAGAGTTGGGCTTCTTCAGCCTGGAGAAGAGAAGGCTACAGAGACACCTTATTTTGGCCTTTCAATACTTAGAGAGGGCTTATAAAAAGATGGAAAGAGACTTTTTACCATGGCCTGTAGCAACAGGATAAGGGATAATGGTTTTAAAGTAAAAGAGGGTATATTTAGATTAGATATAAGGAAGAAATTTTTTTTTTACGATGAGGGTGGTGAAACACCGGACCAGGTTGACCACAGAAGTTGTCGATGTCCCATCGTTGAATGTATTCAACATCAGGTTAGATGGGGCTCTGAGCAACCCAATCCTAGTGGAAGATGTCCTTGTGCATGGCATGGGGACTGCAGTAGATCTTTAAAGGTCCTTTCCAACCCAAATCATTCTATGGTTCTGTGATTCTATGATTTTTAAATATCAATGACAGAGGCTGTTTCAGAGGGTGGACAGCATTTATCTGTTTGTTTTTAATAAACCAAAGCAGATAAATCAAATATGGCTATGCAAACATTTACATTATCAAAACCATTCACACAAATACTTTGGTTTGGTTGTCACAGGTAAAATCAATGTAAAAGGGTTTCTCTGAAAGATCATTAATTATTTGCAAAAAAAAAAAATTCACTGTTCTCCCCTAAGTCCCTTCTATTTTCAAGTAAATATTACTTGTTCTTCCCAGTGGCGTTTCTTGAATGTGAACAGCTACAAGCTATTCCTCTCTTCTTGTATACTCATATATCACCAAGCTGCTGGAAACACTCAATGACCTGAAAAAAGACAGCCCTGACATTTTAGTGTAAGGGCCCTTTTCCTTCTAGATATAAGGCTACCCTTCCACTTGAATGCACTATCTTATTGGCTCACTGGTTATACTAATGGTATCCCCTTGAGCGTTGTTTTTCAAAATCCTCCTGTTTCCAAAAGAAGTTTATTTCATCAAAGCAAAAAATCACTACAACTGTCTGGGAAACAAGAACTTCATTTTCCAGACTGTCTCGGGGCTGGGTTTTCTTTTTTTCTTTCCTCTGGCAGTAGGAGAACTTTCAAAACACTTTGGGAGGGAAACAGATTGTGCTATGGGTTAAAGTACTGGCATGGCTGTAGGAAGATCAGATTCAATTCCTTGCTCAAAATGAAGTGGAGAACGGACCTAAACACTGTGTTTGTGACCTTCTTCACTTTGATCATCAAGAACCAGAGCAAAAGCAAATGGGACTTTGCTTTATATATTCCCAAGTCTGCAAACCATAAACCTACTTTATGATACAACTCTCAGCAGTAGCTATTTAGGTAGTCCTAACACAACTGCAAGATATTATTGAGCAATATACAGTAGAAAATACTTTCAACAACAACTACTCCCTTCACATAAAAAAGAGAGAAGCATCTAACTTGAGGTTTTTTTCCACATTTGTGCTTATTCTCTCGTACTATGTAAAAAACTGGGTTTTTTCCCTTATTACACCAATGTAATTGTGAATACAGATGTTCTGCTGAGCATGATTCAGTCCTTAATATAACTCCTTTTTTTGATAATAATAATAATTCTTCAATTTTCTCTATCAACTTATGTAATTTGCCACTGTCCTTAGCCCATAAATCATAACAGCTTGCATAATTAACTCCTCCAATTATCTCTGCACAATTAGCACCAGCTGTCTACCTAATTCATGAAACCGAAATTCTTTTTCTATTATATATAGATATTTGAATTTTCTTTGACAAATATAACTTTCACTATCCACACCAAATTCCAGTGTTTTAACCCAGTCTTTTTGTACTCCTTCCAGTTCCCTTCAGTGTTTGCAAACCCCTGCTGGTTAGAAGAATTAACAAACAAGCAGACTGTTCTCTCTAATGTATAAATTATTAGCTAGGATGTTAAAAAATGCCAGTGACACACCTACCTTTTGGGTGCAAAGTACATAAATAACTCGGGCAACATTGATTAGAGCCAGTATATTTTAATCCAATCTAGCTTGAGGACAGCTAGCTGCTCTGCTTCACGTTTCCGCTGCCAAATACAAATTCCTGAACAAATTTGCATATTTCTATTCTGTCTACATGATGTACCTTTAGGATGTAATTTAGAGATAGCAACAGCATTACTGTTAATTTATATTCTTCTTATCAGTGTTCAAACCATGGGAAGAGGCTTATATCCTAGCCAATGTGAATGAATATTATATAAGGCACTTTTAATGTGCTTCACAAAGTATTTTAAAGTTCTTCAGCAAGTATTAATTCTCTGTGGAATTTCCTACTACTTTTTCTGTTAACAAAAAGAAGAAAAAAAACCCCACACCAATAAATAAACCCCTGTCACACTTACTTTCCTCCTATAAATCTTCCTGAAAAATTATCTTTTCTACAACAGACATACAAACCTGCAATATGTTTTCACTGACCCTCCTACAATTGAAACAAGAATCAATATCAGTTAAGTCAATAAAATGTCTCTTCTAAGATATTTTGCCTGTAATTTGTAATAAGTTAGGAGGAAAAAATTTTAAAATCTCCTTTTGTGACAAAGTTCTACTGTTAATTGGCACTAAACTACTGTGATGCTATTTAGAAGGCCAATATGAATTCCGGCTTCCTATAACCCCATCATATAAGGAGTTACATGGTAGACAGGAAAAAGAGATTATGTTAATACTTCACTCATGAAAGATAGCAGGTTTATATTCATCAAGTTTCCTATGGATTCACTTGGTTGTGTACATGATTTGAGGTTCCCCACACCACCCAGACAACTTCCTCCACTGTGAACCCAGGAAAAGCCCTAAAGATACAGAAACAGTTGTTCAGTTGCTACAGCTCACTCAACCTCTGTGCAAAGCCTGACAAGAACACCAATTGAACAGGGAGCCTAATCATATAACTTCGGTTTATGAATTACACTTCAGGAGCTGGGTTCCTAAAAGGACTTGGCATCTCCATACCTTTCAGTCTTCCAAAGCTTTAAATCAAGAATGCTTATGGGTTTCATATAGCATAGACTGAATTTTAATTGGAGCAACATTTGGAGATACCAGTCCTTCCTGCTTGTGATCTTGTGACTGTCTTCCTTTTGTTTACCACTCTCCTAGTGAGACATCATCACGTATCCATGTGCAAACTTAAAACATTGAAACCAATAAAGGCAAGCCAAGTTAGTTATCTCCAAATTATCATCTCTGTGCAACTCACTAGTGGTTAACAGGCCACAATTCAAAAAGCATTCCCTTAAACAGTAAAACATGAGGTTTCTCTTATCTCAGCTAAAAATAATTAGAAAGCTAAAGTCCACCTGAAAATCAGTAAATACACATTAAGCAGTAGTCACCTCAAAGCAGACAGAAACGTTAACTTTCAGTGCTGTGTCCAATGATCTTAGCAACAACTGAGCAGTAATTGATGCTGAAGTAATTTTTTGCATTCAATAACTTCAATTTATTTAACTTATCACAGTTAATAAGTTATCACTAGTTAATAGGTTATTACGAGCGCAAATCCCCTACTGACATCTGTTTTCCTTGTTAATTAAAACAGTAAATGTTACTGATGCCAAAAGTGCATTTCCCAGTTTTTCTCCAATTTTACCAATTTTTAATACAGGGCAAAAGTTTGTTACACTGTTTTCATAAGAACAGGAAAAGTCATTATCACATGCAATTTGCTGTAAGAATATGAAACCCTCAAGAAAAGCTGCTAGCAATCTACATGTATTATGAGAACTAAAAAATAAAAAACAACACCTCATTAACTCTAATTCCTTCCAAAACTGAATACAGAACTAATAATTAAGCTTACAAACACATAATGTGCATGAATTGAGATATGGAGAGTAGCTAGCTATGTATTATTATCACCAAATGAAGTTTTGTGGTACTCAGATGGTATCAAAAGTAAAAGACTACTGGTATTATACGCAGGAGAAAGTCAATAAACAGGTTTCCATTTCCATACTTAGAGTTATTAGTATTAACCAATCAGAAATGAAGTTACTTTGTCTTAAATATTGGTAAGCGGATCCTCAAAATCTCAAAAAACAAGACAAGAAAAACGCACACAGCTGTTGAATCAGAACCAAAAGCTAGCATATTTATACTCGTCTCCAAGTACTAAATCCTTTGAAAGCTGTACAGCAAAAAAAATTACTAAAAACCTACTTTGCGTAAAACTATCTCCCATTTACCTAATAGTCTTTATTTCTCCCAGCTCTTTAGTAGAATAAACAATAAATTCAAAGGGTGCCTGACTCATTCAAGGAAGATATTTCATTTAACCACATGAGGGCACACCACACTAGAGTAATTCTATTCTCTAAATAAGAGTTCTATTACAACATGCTACTTGCAAAATCCCTGGGTTTAGTGTACTTTGAGCTGTATTACTGGATTTGTATAAGACTTGCCACTATAAACAGCAGGCACTTTACACGGTTAAATTCTTAGCTAATATTTAATGTACCATTTTCTTGACACTTCTTTTTGGTTTAAAAATCTGTTAACAGACTTAAAGGTAACATCGTTTAGGATTTAGTTCTCAAAGAAAATCAACCACAAAGCAGGCAACATTTGAAGTGGCTAGGAGACAAAAAAATCAAACAAAAAGAAGGCAAAAGAGAGATGGCAATTTCGTTAGTAAGGGTCTACAGCTTTTTCTACCTAATTCTGGGGTTATTTTTGCTGGCAGGGGGTGGCGGAAGGGGAAGTTTTATTTCCTACCTAAACAGATATTGCATCTAAAATAGAAGCTTTAGTATTCCCTTTTTTGTTTATTGTTTTTTCCAATGTCTAATACATTGCATTAGAGAAAATAACATAAGAGGATTTAAATAATCCTTAACTGGATGCTAAACTAAGTTAGCAGGCAACTATAAAGGCTGGTAGCACTAGGTTCAAGTTTATCAAAGGGAGGTTGATCTCTGCAGGCTTCCACTAGCCAAAGAAGACAAGCTGGCACTCGGGAGTGCCCTCCATTATCTATTGATGGAGCCTCGAAGACCAGCTCTCCTAGAGTGACATTATTATTTGTGAACTCTCCTAAACAGCATTTAAAACAATCTTACACATCACTAAAAACCTAAGGAAAAAGATTCCCAGGAGTTTCAGTTTCAGTTGATGTAAAGTACTGGAAATGAAGGAAGTAAAATACTTCGGACATATGCAGCGAGTTAGTACTCTAGTTTCTCTGTAACAAGTAATATATCTTTTTTTAATGAAAACCTCACCCATAAAGAACAGCAGAAAACAGAAGCAAGCAATCTTCCACTCTATTTATACAACAGATTAAATCAAAATCCCCCCAAAATAGATATTATTTATATTTCTGAGAGTCCTCTTTCTAATAGTATAAAGAATAATTAAATTAACTTTTTCTTTGAGTCTTTNTGAAGTTCAAAATCCCTAGGATGACAATGAGGGTACGCAGTAAGCCTGCTACCCTGGACTTCAGGAGAGCCGACTTTGGCCTCTTCAGGGATCTGCTTGGCAGAGTAAACCCATTTATGCTAAGCACACCAAAACAGCAGAGTATGGGTTTGCTCTTTTTCCCCACAATGTTGGTCTCCAGTCTCATGTTCAATTTGTTTTCCACTAGGACTCTCACGTCCATTTCCGCAGAGCAGTGCCCAGACAGCCCATTCGCAGCCCATATCATGACATCAAAGTACTCCATCTCACTGCAGGACTTTGGGTTGGCTTTTGTTGAGCTTCATTAGGTTTCTGTCAGCCCATTTCCTCAGCCTGTTGAGTTAGTCCTCATGGCAGCCCTAGCTTTTGAGTGTATCGACTTTTCTCCCAAATTGGTGTCATCCGGAAATTTATTAAGGGTGCATTTCACCCTGTTGCCCAAACCAATGACAAGACATTAAAGAATATCACCTTGATAGCAAGCCTTGTAGAACACCCCTGGCAATTGCTGGACATCAATCATTGACAACTACTCTTGAAGTCCAGCAGTCTGGCCAGTTTTTGACCTGCTTTGCAGTCTACCTATCCCCGATACATTCTACAGAGTTTGAGAAGGCAAAGCTTGTATTTCTTCTACAGTCAAGATCTGTTCCCTTAACAGAATACTTGATCTGTCTCTATTGTGTACCTTTTGCACAGCAAACAGGAAAGAAAGCTATCCTAAAAAATAGAAGAACTCAATCGTGTTGTTACAAATTGTGTGAGAGACTTGAAGGAGTTTGTTGAAAGGTGGCTTTGTTTCTTTTGTGGTTTGTTTGATTGGGGTTTTTTTTTTGTTTTGTGGTTTGTTTTTTTTTTAATATCAACTGACTGGGTTTTCAATTTATTACTGTTCAACTGAAATGAGATTCAGTGCTGTCTTTTGATGGTCGTATCTGCTACTAGAGAACAACCACCTCATCCACTTGGGCTGGGGAGGGATGTTACTCTTCAGTAGAACATATTCCATGCCTTAAAAGGGTACTGTGCTATGCTGGCATACAAACATATTTGATTTTATTTCAGAATTTCATCGCTGGGAACCTGCCATGGCAGTACAGCTTGCTAATTCAAATAGCCTATTCAGAGACAGAATTCTAGGCATGGCAAAAGAGACCCTTCCCAGAAACCACCTTTGGTTAAACTAGAAGCAAGTACTGGCTTTCTTCCAGGATTTGCCAGAAACAGAAACCATCTCTGTATTCCTTCTACTGGTCTTGATTTTTTTGTCAGAAGAACAGAGAGCAGCAACATCATCCCACACAGATCTAACAGCTACTTCTGTCCCACACATTCCACAGACAGATCTAGTTCAGTAGACATCAACAATTTTTTCTTTGTTTCTTTCAACAAAACCATGAGTAATACATCTAATTATCCCACTGCATATGCTACCTAAACCTTTCTAATCACCACAGTACTAGGCATTTGTCTGCCTACCTGAAAACTGGGTTTAGATTTGTGGTTTTCCCCCCATGGTAAAGAGATCAGATTATTTTCCCCTCCTGCTGCAAATGAAATAGTCCTTCCTAACCCACTGTCTCTTACCATTATCACTATCAGCATCCATTTTCTGAATAGTAATGCAGTAACAATAACTTTGCATTAAACTTAACCATACAGAGAAGGAAAGAACAAATTAACAAATTTGAGGGGAAATAACCCCAAATGGCAGTGACAGCCAATAAAAGTCTTAGAGATGTAAAAGAAAAGAATCTGATATATATATTCCCAGCAGTAAGTGGCAATTGGCAGAAGAAAACAGCAGGTGCCAAAGAGAAGATGTTATGTCTGAAACACAGAAAGAGACATTAAGCTGTTTTTCAACTCATTCCTGCACAAGCAAAGGCACACAAAATAAGCTTTTTATTAAAGAATTAATGCATTAATTAACATTAAAGTATATGGACTTCAGGCTGTATTTTTAACAATAAGCATTTTAACAAGGATGCCATCCTTCACAATATATAATTCCATATTACATTTTTACACCAATTATCTCAGTAGGCTATTACTGCTAAAAATTAAAAAAAAAAAAAAGTAGATTTTTTTTCCCCAGTAGGCTTCCTAACAGGCACCTCTTAACTGTGTTTCCTTTAATTATGGGGGGGGAGAGGGGAAGCCTTTGCAAAATGCCAAAATTCTGTAACATATCTGTTAGAGAAGAGAATGCAACTGTTTGTGTAACCTTACTTTCTTCTACTACTAACTACTGCTCAAGAAAAGAATGGTAGCTCTTCACAAACACTACTAGACCTGTTGGAAACCTCCCAACATCGCTTTGAGGATGCAGTTTAACTTCTTCAACTTCAGAGCAATGCCTAGAGTCAGGAGAAATTTGTGTATCTCTAACTAGAAAAAAGGAAAGGATTAACTCACAAAAAACCAAAAATTTGTAAATAAATACATCTGAACGTACAACATGAAAAGTTTCAGGCAGTTATCATAGGGAATGTGTTACACCTTGTAAAAATATTTTCTGTAGTATCACCTAGGAGACTCTAGAGATTGGGAACAGAAATATTAAGATTAGTATCCACCCGTGGAAATGTTTGTTACCCACCACAGTGACAGTAGAGCAAAGGATTAAAAGAACAGTCATGTAGTCCAACTAAACATAAAAATTCTTCCATTCTGCCACGGGAAAGCTTGCACATTAGGCTAAGTACTACTCTGACTCCTGTTTCAAGGAGCGTATTTGTACTTGTGTTGGGTACTGTTTGTGTACCTTTTAACTTAGACACAATGAAATACAATGATTTTTTTTTTTTTAACTAACCATGTTAATTGATTAAAGTTACATTTAAATATGAATGCATCTCCTGCACTGTTTCTGGATAACTTCTCATTTTTGCTATTTGCTGAAACTATATGAACAACATTATCAAGGAAGAAAAAAAACCTAATTTTCCTTCTATCTTATTGTGAAGCACACCATTCTGAGTTGCCACAGAAAACATCGCCTTACAAACGTAAAGGGAGTTACATTTATACAGTGTAATACAAAGATTAACCAAGCTATGTTCTGGGAGGAGGTAACAATAGGTGATTTCCCTTCAGAATTACTATACAATCTAATTCTACATCACTGAACGTCAGTTTCACTAAGATTTATCTATCAATGCAAATTCTATAAATTTTTATTTATGGGAATTATTCACAAGGATGACAGAACAATGTGTTCTGCCTGTGAGTGAAAAAAATGTTTCTTTATTGCTAATGTATGAAGTTTTGGAAGTGTCACCAGAGGTTCTTGAAAAAGAAGAATAAAAGAGATATAAAAGCCTAGTGTAAACCAACCCTGTTTATTTTGGATTGTTGTAAAACTGTATGAGGCTAGATCACTTCCAGATCACTTCCAGAACTCCTGTTGCTTGCTGAATCTCATCTTCCAGAAGCACGGCTTTTTTATGCTCTGCAGGGATTTTTTTTTTAGGCAACAGCACTGGCCCCTCATGAACAAGAGTCTGTGACATGCAGCTGCTGATCCTGCTACACCAGCAGACCATAACTGTACTGGATTTTCACTTGGCTCAAATAAATTGTCTTATTCACAAATCTGTTGAATTAAACTAAAAGCCTACTATGGCCAACTACTGTGAATTTAAAATCCAGCATATTTGGCCTTATAGTTTTGCCTGACTACAAATGGTTTAACATACATACATAATATAAAGTTAGTCCTCAGAAGTAAGAGCCCTTGTGCAAAGACTGATTGCATTACTTCAATGTGTAGATACTGCTTAGGATTTAGCTATCAAAAATTATGATCTTGCACTTTTTCCATTCAATATGTAAATCTTGGACTCCTTCAAGGCAATTTTCTTTGGTCAGCTTGACATTTAAAATAAAATAATGGTAGGAGGAGCAAATGAACTTTCTTCCATTTAGTGCAGGTCAACACATTCAGGCTCTATTTTTATCCATTATAACACTACATTTAAAAGTTCAAGCTACTGCAAGCTGGTTTTGCTCTTTTATTCTGGTTTGGTTTTTTGCTTTGTCTTACCGCTTTTGGCCTCAGGTTCTCTAATAAAAACCATGCAAACCTTTTCACACACACAAGTTTTCATGACAGAGCATTGACTAGAAGGCGTTTCCTGAGTACTAGCATTAAGGATTGAAGATTAAATGTCTGTCTTAATAAATAATACCAAATAAATATAATTTTCCAGAAAACCATTTAGTATTAAAAATACCTATGTTAAAGTTTGAAGGCCTTTGTTAGGTGAACTAGCTGTCCATTAAATTCTAGGCCAAATAAATGTGGTTGTCTGTGTTGACAAACTGTCAGAAAAGTTAAGAGGTTTTAGAAGTAGATATTGGAGTATGATATACAAAAGCACATTCCTAAGAGATGTTGTTGGGCTTTTGTCTGGGTTTTTTTTTTAATACCTGAACTGGAAGCAAAAATATGGAACGCATCCTGTGGAATAGCCTTTTGAAAAGTTTGATAAGTTCTACATGATATAGTGCCAGTTACTTGTATTCCTTTGAAAGCTAAATGCAGGTTAGATTTAATTAGGTCATTAGACTATATTTGACATAATTTCATTTGAATTCTCAGTTTCATCTTATCTCAAATCACAGCTCCCAGGGAAGAAGAAAGGGGCTGCTCAGTGCATATATTTCAGCTAAATAAAACTATTAGCACTCTGAAAACCCAGAAATTATTAGATTCCTGAAATGGCAATGCTTTACCATGAAAATAAAGAACCTGCATTTCAATATAAATGGGTTCAAGCCAACTGAGTAATTTTTTTTCAGCTGGTTGATCAGATTATTTCTAAAGTAGGAAAACGCAATCTCCAGAAACAAAAAGAAATATTAATTTATGATGAATTATTGAGAGATAATCCACAATTTCAAGAGGAATTGGGGACAAGAACAATCTCATGGCACTCATTCCAGCAGACAGTCACACGGGCCTGCAACAGAGTGATTACGTTCAGAAAATAAATACTAACAGAATTAATAAAGTTATTGATTTGTGAGGAAAGAGTAGGAGAATTTTTATTCAAATGTTTAATTTTTAGCTAACAAGAAACTCTGTAAAGCTTGATGAACATCACAACAAACATCTTGACATCAGCAATTAAGAAGAAGAAGTTTAAAGAGAATAAACCTCTTTCTTGTAAGTATTTACATCAAATTAAGAAAGGGATTATACACATTGAATAGCAGGAAATGTTTCTTTTCAGGAAGGTAAATACATTGGTGTGCAATTTCAGCATAATTAGGAAGATTTACATTTCCTGGGTGTCATCCTCTTATCTAATATTCCTCTGTGTATTCAAGGTTTTTTGTTATTGTTGTTTTTAATAATTTGAAAATTTTCACACATGACTGTGAATACAAACAATGTGGAAATTGATTAATTAAAATACAATCAGCAGGAAAGGTTCCATTCTTAAGTAAAAAAAATCAACATAAATTAACATCCAGAGATATCTTCCAGTATCAGACAGACAGAAACAGTTTCTATTAATAAATTCACATTTTCAGAAGAGCTAGAAGCTGTTCAGTACTGGAATAGATGTTGTTTTGTTTATTGTCTCCCAAAGGCTTGCTTGGGAATTCAAAATTTACCAAAAGTTTTGTGTGTTTTTTTGGGTTTTTTTTTTTTCTTTAATTATGTTGATTACAAAGTAGATAAGATAGATTTAAATTACATATAAAACAAAAAATTATAGCATAGCATGAAAAGAAGCAGCAAACAACAACGAGGGAGGATTTGTCTCAAAATGACAGGTTGGGGTTTTTTAACAAATAGAATTCATACACAGATCTTCAATATATCCAGTATCTGGCACCAATAATCAAATTTGAAGCCTAAATCTAAATAATCTGATGCTTTCCTACATAGGCAAATGCAGGTGGAAGTAAGGTCTTTAAGTTGCTTAAATATTCACTTTTATTTCATAAATGAAACTGAAGTCACAGAAAGGACATCAAGTTAGATAACCTTAGCGAATTACCATAGAAATCCACTTTACACTTGTTGAATATTTTTTCACAGAATATGAATTCAAGTAGTTAGGTATTTATGATTTCTTAAACATAATCAGTTATAAATGGAAAACTGATTAATTTTAATGTTTGATTGCAATAGCAAAATTTCATACCTATTAACTTTTCAAAACCAAAATATTTTCTTATTTAACTACAGGTGCTCTCTGAGGGAGCATCCTCCCTCGTATTTCAACGTCTTTGAAAAAAATTTGTAGCTTCAGTATCAGTCTTGCCTTTTGTTTTAAACAATCCACTCTTAAACAGTTTTATAAAAATTCCCCATGCTGAATTTAAAAGATAGATGCACAAAGAACTAACAGAACAGGAAAGTAGCTCAGAGTAAGGGAGCAAAAAGCTCTTGAAAGTATGAACAGTCACTTTGTTGTGAGTTTGTACAGCACGTCGCAACAGAGCTCTGATCCACAGCAGCACAGGCTAGAAGACACTGTAGTCCAAATACGTGACATTATTCATTAGGCATATGATGCTAATGCCTGAGCATTTTCTAATGAATCACAACTTTACTTCGCTATGGCTCAGGGGCACAGCTTGCACTCAAAGATAAAGTCCCCATTTCAAATCCTGTTACCACAGGAAGAATGTCTGCTGATTTATCTCCGGCTGATAAATTCCCTGATTTTTAAGAAGGCATTAGGTCGCTTATTAGTCTCAAACTTGAGCCCCAGCTCGGGGGGAAGCCAGAACTTCCTTAACCAAGAATATTAGTCTCTTTCACACTAAGTGGAAGGGAATAATTTATTACCAGAATAAGAAGCCTCAGTGCCGACCTGAAACTATGCCGTCTCTAAAAATAATAAAAATGAAAACCTACACATACACTCACACACTCCAGGAGCACTTTCCTTGTTTGTTTTTAATACAGAGAAAAGAATCGCTCCTTCAAGAGATGGCAGAGAATTGTCACAGAAAAAGGCAAAACGCCACGAAGTCTCCCACAATATTTAGTTAAAATTTGATTGCTCATTATTTCTGATTATCAGTCTCTGAGTGAGGACAAACCTTATGATTGTTTATTCTTGACTCCGTCCTCGATCCTGATCCCTGCACTTAATAAAAATCTTACACCTTTCTTACAATAGTAGAATCTGCCAATCTTTTTCTTCTTAAAGAAAAATGCCTTGAGAACTGAAACAAGAGAAAGGTCAAAATAAGCATTGTGACCTTTCCTGATTTCGCTATGACAAAAATCTTAATATTATGCCTTGTGTTTGTTCCTTTTTTTTTTTTTTTTCAGGAAATTGCTCAGATTGTCGCCATAACCTTTCACAAACCCCAGAATAATGTAACTTAATAATAAAAGTAATTAAAATGTAACAGCTAAGCTCCCTTGACCCAAGATCTTACATGCAGAATATCTCTTATCATCAAAGGTCTCCATCAGTTTTACTTCCTCTTGGGCCTATGATAGAGATTCAACTGGAGAATTCAAGAGCAATTCTTATGTTTGATATATGAATAAATGGGAAAGAAACAGATGACAGAGTATGCATAAAATACAATATTATGTTAATGAAATTACTCACAACCTAAAACTGACCACAAAGAAGCATGGAGGACACTTGCGGCATTTAGTATTTATCTACCGTTGTCAAAAGGGTAGATAAAATTCAATACTGAAAATATAAAGGGATGCACAGTGAGAAAAAAAATCAAGAATATATACAAAGCTATCACTATTCAGAAGAGATCAAAGAGATGCTGTGAATGACTCTTTGCATGCCAAATGCTACTACTCACTGATGCTCAAAAAGGCAAAGAATTAACAGGAAAGAAATTCAGAAAGGGGGGGAAAAAAAAAAAAAAAAAACCAAAAAAAAAACAACCCAAACCAACAACCGCCCCTAAATAAAATATTCTGCCACCACATGCATGGAAAAGACATAAAAAAATTATCAAGGCTTTCTCACACCAAAACAGAATCAGCTCTACCTCTGCCTTTCCTGACAGTGGCATGGTAGAATCGTTATCCATTCCAGTTTTGAAGATTTTGAATACCGTACATTGCAAGACTTCCTTGGGAAATCTATTTCAATGCTTCACTAGTCTTACTATGAGAAAGCTTTTTCTGATACCCATCTAGAATCCTCCCCGTTGCAATTTAAGTCTATTATTTCTCATCCTATCCACTACAGGCATGGCGAACAAATTGTCCCATTCCCTCTTCATGTATTTAAGAACTACTACATTCCACTTCAGTCTTCTTTCCTTTGAATAACAGCTCCAAGTTGTCCAACTGTTAGCAGAATGTCATGTTTTTTAGACTTCTGATCTTTGTTATTGCTCTCTAGACTCCTGGTAACTGTTCAAATCTTTCCTGAAGTGTAGTTAGTGCTTAAACTGGATGTCATATTGCATCTTACTTGATGAGCACAGCCCTCCCAGTGCTGAAAAGCACGGGAGGATTATTTTTCAGGAAGGTGTATTTCTGTTCTACAGCTGAATTTAGTGCATGCCTGTTTAGTAAATCATGACACTTGACACGCTTAGTTATGATCCACTACCGTGCTTTGCCTCCTCTCCTGTGGCAGTTCACTGGTGTGTATTTAAGCTGTTAATTATGCCTGGTCAAGTGCAGAGCTTTCTAATTGCCTGTACGGAACTATACTCTGTATTTTCAGATTATCATCTGCAATTTGCCAAGGTTATGTCGACTCCTAATTCTGTCTACTAGCATGCTTACAGCCCCAGCTGTAGCTTGGTGTTCTCTGCAAAGGTAGTAGGCATCTCTCCATTCCATCGTCTGGACTATTACTTAAAATACTGAAAAAAAAAAAAAAAAACAGAATAGCATTTGGGTGACTCACCTATATTGACAGTGAAACCTGGTTGTAAATCTCATTTCATGGCAGTTTCACCTAAACCACAGCTTCCTCCTGAGAATGTTGTTTCAGGCAGTATTAGAAGTTTTAATGTGAAGATATGATACCAAATTCTCGTCCCTCAAGTCTAGTCCCTGTTACAGAAGGTAATTGCAAGAATCCACATTTCCTGTACCCTTGTACAAACTCAACAAAAAGCATTGCTGACTACTAGCTGAGATTCAAATCACTCCTTCAAAAAAGATGCAGTGGAACTGGAACAAAAAGAGCAAGAAGAGCAACGAGAGAGAGCAAATCTTCCTCCCTGCACACGCATATTCATGATACCTTGAAATCTTCATGAACTCTGTGTCCTCCTTCCTCCTCTCTGCCCCTAAGTGTGAGGCTCAGGAAGTTTTGGCTCCTGCCAACTGGTGGTCCAAAGACTGAAATCTCTACACATTTACTGAGCCTTACAATCTCCCATAACTGTCTGCTGTTGGGCACCAGTGAAGACAGGAGACATGGCAAACCAGCGCTCAGCCTGACAGTGCTTACAAGCGTCAGGTGCTTATCAAAGCATCTGTCCGTGAGGCTTTTTGATGGTTTTTAACAGGACTTTTCCTCTGAATGGGGCTGCCTGGACATGGCAGCTATCTCTAAGCACTGATAATTCCTGTGTCAGTGTGTTATAATGTCAGAGGGTTTGAGGAAAATTTCAATAGAAGCAATTAGCCACTGAAAAATTATTTCTTGGCTACCACAGTAGTAAAAAACATATTCAGTCCCAACTGAAAAATTTGTTTAAAAATTGCCTGAGTCATCCAACTCCACTGGTATGTTAACAAAAGGTAATAAATCTGCCCAGGTATGCCATGGCGTTTGATAGTGATGAAAGCAAAGATGGGTTAGAGTAGCTCGACATTACTCATACACGCAGTGGCAGGGTATGGCAACAAACTTCTGCAGTATCATTTTTAGTTACCTTTTTGCAAACTCTGTGTAGTTATGTACGTTATTTTCTTCTAACATCTAGAGAAATACAATTTTAAAGCTTGAATAGCTCTTTTAGTAAAATACACAATTAAAAAAAACAACCACAAATTCTAGCTATAAAGCTAGTCCCTTATGACAGAAAGCACTTCCATTTACTCAGTCTTTGAAAATTTTGTTTTTAAATTTATCTGTAGGAATCCATTTCTAAAAACATAGGTGATTTAAAATAACTCTAGGGATACCTGAAGAAACTACACACTAAAACTTTTATCAGTTTTTTTTTTTTAATTTTTACTCTCAGATGTTAACAACAAAGTTAATGTAAATCTTTCAAACCTTGTCACACAACTACAAAAAGAATTAAGATTATACCATTTAAGAAAAATGTCTATTTATTTAGTACGGGGACGAAAATCAATCTAGGACAGCCTTGTTGATTTCCACTGTCACAAGCTATAAAGAATTGGATGCTGCCTTTTTTTCTTTTACTTTTTGCTTTTCAAACTGGCACTTGTACTTAACCAAACAAGAGCTAAAAAGAAAAAGCGGAATGAAAGTTACAGTTTTTATCAGGAAACCATCTCAAGGAAATACCAGTAGTCAGGATGGGACTTAAGTACATACTTAGCATTAAATAAATACTTATAGTAGAATTAACAGGAGTTTCAATTGTTGTCATAAATCAAGTGAATAAGAATGAACCAGGGCATTGCTCACAGTAAATCCCAGAGTCGTGCATCAGAATTATAAGAAACTGTTTTGTAAATACTAAAGATAACTTCTTAGTTACAGTACAAACTTGTAAGAACTAGAAAGTAAAAATTTTAAGTACTCTCAGCTCATAAACAAACCACTAGGTAGTGAACACTACACTTGACACAATCCAGTACTAATACTCTGTTTTCAAGTATCTATAAATTTACACAAAATTATATCTTCCCACTGGCTCCAGTTTGCCACTCTGGATGCACATATTATACTACCTTTTTAAGAATATGATCAACAATGATTTTACCATTTCCAGACAAATATTACTCAAAAAGCATTATTTTGCCAATATCCTACAGCCCTTTTGTTAAGGAGACCCAGTGTTCCCATCTCTTGCATTGCAGACATGCAATTTATGAAGGGGAGAAGAGGGAGAAAAGGCTGTCCGACAAGAACGTGGAGATGGCCGCTTTTGCTTTTACTGCCACTTTGAAAATTTTCTGAAACATATCCAGGTGATTCCTGCACCTCTCTGCTGCAGAAATCTCACAATGAACAATAAGCAGGAGCAATTCAAAAGCTCACAGGACCTTTTCCTAACTTCTTAGTTTTTTTACCCATACTCAAAAAGTAATCATTTCACTCTCCTATATCAGAGTATAACAAATCATTGCTTTAAGTAATGCAGTTCTTGCACTACCGTCCTTTGCATAACTCAGTAAGGGAGGAAACATACAAAATATATTTTCCAAACTAATTTAGAAACAGAACTAAACAATCTGATGAAGTAAAACTTCTCTCTTTTTTTCCTTTTTGGGCGGTTTGTTTTGGGGGTGGGGGGCTGGGTGACAATGACGGACAACCTCTAAAAGGCCTCGTATAGAAGGAAAATTATTTGAGCAATGTGTGATTCTTGCCATTAAAGTATTTGAATATTCAGGGTTAAGGTGGTTAATCAGAGCTGATCGATGTGGTCAACAAAACATGTTGACTTGACCAATATGGAAAATGTAATGTAAAATTCTAGTGTTTTTTCATATATGGACTTTACATCAAGGTAGAAACTTTACTAAACTGAGAGTGTATTAAACCTAGATCTCTACTGCCACAGAAATATTTGAAATACATAGACTAAGTTACGTAAAAAGAAAATGAGTCAAACAAGAATAAAAATCAATTAAAAAAAGCCTCTGATCATATTATTTCTATAAAGTTCTTCAGTATCTTGTATGAGATTTGCTAAATTAAGACCCCAGTAAATAAATTTACATGGACAAGCAACATAATAAAAATCTCATGAAAAGTAAAAATGAGTTATGCAGAAGTATAAAATGTAATTATAAATGTTAATAAAGGCTTTATGAATATCAAGTTGCCCACACACTCTCAGTGGACAAAAATGGAACTTAATGAATCCAGAACGAGGCTCATTTTGATGAAACAATTAGCTTTTTGCTAGTTCCACCTTACGTAGATGGAAATGCAGGAACTCAGCATAAGCTTCCCTGTTGGGACTTTTGTGAAATTAGATGTTGATTAGACGTATTCATTTCCCAGCTAAATAAGCTTCTTGCAGAGTGTTCAGATACCTCACTGAAAATATATCATCTCATAGAGAGTGCACAGCGACAGTATCGCATATCTACATAGCAAACCATATAACCTCAAAGTATACATCATATAAGCTTACAGCAGCCTCTGACAAGGAAATCAATGAGGTCGTGTTCTATGCAGTATTGGGTAGGAGAAAAGGAATATCATTAAAAAAGAATATATTATGTTAAAATATATATCTTCTGAATATGCAGCCTTTGAAACCTCAGCTTTCTTATGGCCACTGCAGTGAAAGACATATACCTCAGAAGAGCAGGTGACTCACTGTAACTGAGTTGACTTATAAAAAGTATACATTACCTAAGTATTTGCCAGCAGTTCAATGGAAAATTTGTAATTAAATTTACAGTTCAGACTGCCAAGTATACCGAACATTTTTAACATGACTGATTTTCCAATAAATGAATGAAATTTCTTTAAAAAAGAGACTTATGAAACGCAATATATAACCAGCCAATTAATTCAGACCCAACAGCCTGTTCATCTAAAATAATTTTCTCTAACATAGGAAATCCTAAACCGAAAAATGCAACCCTGCTGATTCCTGCACTTTTCTGTAATAAAAACACACTAGCCCAAAAGTTGTGTCAGAGCAAAGTACCTAGGAACCAGATGTTACCACAGGAGCCTTAAGGAACTACTGACATACCTACTGTAAAAGCAAGGACCTACTAAGAATTTGGCAGAGAAAAACACGGACTGCTACAGACTGTGGCCTAAAGAAAGGCACAAGAATTTCTGGGTTAAATGGAGCAGCAATTTTTTTTAATGCAATGATTTTTAAAAGAATCTGGAGTACACAGATATTATAAATAGGAAGAACAGGGAGGAAGAAAAAAGAGAAGAAATTATCACAGGACATAGATTGATCATGTAATAACCATAAGTTTTTTGGCCAAGGGAAATATTTGAAGGAGTAGACAGAAACGGTCTGGTCAAATGGTGGTAGTAAGACAACGCTGCATAAACTTACTATAGGAAGTTAAAAACTGAAATTAATCTTCTAAAACCAAAGTTCTAAAAATGCATCTCTCTACTAAATTTCCACTCCATAAAGAATCAGAGCTTAAATATTTTCAGCAGTTTTCCTTCCAGTTCAAAAGTATTTAACTGCATTTTCTCGACACGCAAATCGTAAGTTTTCTTGCTACTTTGGAACAGAAAGGTGCCTGGGGACCAAACCAAGCAACCAGCAACAGCAAAGGATTGGAGGGGAGACGAGGAAGACAAGGAGATGAGAGGGCTACATTATATAAAGGATCTTTAAGTTTAGCTTTCTTGTCATGGCTTAACATTTAGTATCAAGTCCAGTGGAATCCACAAGCTATAGGTCAGCAGAAGCAGATAATCATTTCAGGACAAAGTTTTGTCCTTCATAGCAGCTCTGCAGTCCCACCTGATTCTAATATGGGATGGAGAACTCCTCTCTGTAAAATTACTTCTCTGCTATCAGAATACAGACTCCTGAGAAGCTCCAAAGTTTTTGCATGTTCCAAAACATTTTAGCAAATGTCTCTTCAGAACTGAGGTTTAAGGAGAAAATACTACCCAAAAATGAAAGGGTTTGATTGTTTTTCTAAGGACGCTCAAAAACATATTATGGGTATGACCATTGGCTATTCTAGTGGCCTTGCTTTATATTGGATGAGTCCATAACCTCAATTGGATGTGATTGTGGTATCTAACCTACTCAACAGTAAGCCACTCAACACTATGCAACATTTTAGAACAGAAATAAAAGGCAGAGCACCAGAGCACAGTACTCCAGATAAAAGTGTACGTGCTGCAGTCATTGAAGTACTCAGTCTCAAGTAGCAGAGGAACTATAATGAATTAGGAATTAATGGAGTAATGGATTAAGAACTGCATTTCAACAATGCATTAGCATGTACCTATTCAACTGATGATTTTTAGACCAAAAAGCTCTCAAACAGCACACAGGGCCATGCCACTCACAGCAACTTACACTTTGATTCCTCACAGGAGTAGTGATCCCATTTCCAAAAAGAATTAAGCACCAAATTATTGGCTACTTAATAGGACTTCTGTGGGCATCAGCTCAAAGGTCAGAGACATCTGCAGATTTGATCTCAGCTCTCCTGTTACAATTGGTGGTGGCTTACAGCTACTTCTCCAGAGAGAAAAACATCATTCTTTCTCCCCTTGCTTCTCAGTAGACTCCGAGGAAAGGTAGCAGACAGAAGAACTCTGAAGGATGCATCCTGCTTCAAGGCATATCAGCATTAGAAACATCACTGTTAATAAATAGGGAAGCATCATATAAGTGTCTTAATTTATTCTGACAGTTTCTGACATAATTGTTTTAGAATTTCTATGCTGACAGAAGTATGTGTAGAAATATGCCCTTTCTAACTATTTCATTATACACAAAACTAACACTGCTCCATACAAACTGATTCTCTTGGCTTCCTATCTCATTTCCATGAGACATGTAAAATAAATTATCTAAGGACGTTTAATGTCCTTGCTGGCTCAACCAGCCTAAAGGGCTATTGCCAGGTTGTTAAAATAAATAAATAATAAAAAACAAAAATTGCAAAACAAAGAAAAGAAAGAAATCAACCCCCCCACAAAAACCACAACCAGAAAAAGTAAAATCCCTCACATTAATTGAGAATACCCTCCTCAGTCTAAAGACAAAACTGCAGGACCGATCACTTCAGAAAAGAACACAATTGTGTAACTTCATTATACCAATTTTACTCTTGAACATTTTTAGTTGAATGAAAAAGGCTGAGAAGTGTGAAGAGCATATGCATTACTAAGCTCTCATTAAAGATGTATAAAATATTATGCAATGACTATTACATTGAGCTCAAAATTCCAGTCTTCAGTTTCAAAGTGCTTAGTAACTTTTGTTCAGTAAAATTTAAACACCCGCAAAAGCTCTAGGATGATGATTGCCATAATAATTTACACTCTTGCAGTTCTTCTACTGCAAGAAGAAAGTCAATTTTTATAGGAGACTAAAGACCCTAAAGACCAGCATAACTGCTGCAATTTTGTTACTGTCTCAGAGCACCCACCTGTCATGGTTTCAGCCAGGATGGAGTTAACTTTTTTGCTCGCAGCTGGTGTAGTGCTATTTTTTGGATTTGGGATAAAAATAGTGGTTGGTATTTGATGATTTTAGGTGTTGCTAAGCAGTCAAGACCTTCTTTCGCTCTTCACACTGCCACACCAGCAAGTAGGCTGGGAATCACAAGAAGCTGGGAGGAGACACAGGTGGGACAGATGACCCCAACTGACCAAAGGGATATTCCATACCGTGTGACACCATGCTCAGTATATAAAGCTATGGGAAGTATATAGAGCTATGGGAAGAAGGAGGAAGGGGGGGGATACTACTGCTATGTATCTATCAACAAAGCTGACAGGCACTAAAGGAAATGTGTACAACTTCAATCATTTTGCCCAAAGAATTTATAATATTTGCTTAACAGGGTATATTAATAACAAAAATATGTGGCCTTCTGTGTCAGCAGGTATGCACACTTCAAAACCAGATCTGGCCTCTTCAATTTCAAGTAATGGTCCAAACTAACAGTGGCTGAGGAATGATGATAAAGTACATTTGATAAAGTGCTGAGGTACCTAAATTTTACCCTGACTGAGAACAAAAGACCAGCTTTTCACTCTCCGTGATACGGCACTGCAGGTTTCTACCTAGCTTTACTGCACGATGAACTCAAGAAAACCTGACAGAGGCGACCAAGCCAGGAACACAGGGAAGTCCCTGACAAATAGACTGAAAGCATCTAGCAATTAGATACTAACCAACATATGAAAATAGAAAATAACTTTCCTAAGTCCTTCTTACTTGTCCAAGCAAGCTAGCAAGGAAGTAGAAACTTCTTTCTCCAGATGTGTCTGTCACACGGGGAAGCAAACAGATGTAGCTCACAGCCTGGACTTTCCTGTTCTGTGTCCAAACACACGCACAGTTAAGATATCTTTCCTGAATTCTTGATACTTGCAGTAATGCAATTATAAATATGTTCTGGATAAGAAGGCATGTCTGTATAGTGGCATTCATTTCTGGTTGGAAACAAATGATGTAACCCAGATACGTCTTGAACAAGCATGCTAGAATGCTGCTGAATTCAGAAACTCCCTAAAAAAGATATCTATTTGACAGTTAATTTATTCTTCACGTAAGTAGCTCATAAAGAAAATTATTTTACAGGGCATGGACCACATTATAAAATGAACTGATCATAATCAGTACTACACCAAAAATACACCTGCATGTTTTCAGTTACTCTAACAAGTATTTCAGTTATGTCAGATAGGAACTTCTCAAATAAAGCCCATTTTCTTTTCTACAAAGGACAAAAACACCACCGCAACCATTTTCAATCCAATTGGCATTCCAATTGTCAACAATATCATATTTCACATATGTGAAAGCACTGAGTCCCTCAGTTTAAAAAAAAAATAAAAAATATAAATAATACAGCTTCATGGAAGCATTCAAAGATCTCTTATATGATAGAACATGTGAAGGAAGGAGATTAAAAGAATATGGACTGAGTAGAAGACAGGAAGGAAAAAATAAATTCTATATACATACATATATGTGTGTGTGTATATATATCCAGTCCCTCATGCATTCATTTCCTTCAATTTTTTTGAGCCAATTGGTTCTTCAGAAACGTGAAAAACTATGTGGCAATTGAAGTATTTCAAGCAGAGTAGTAAAAGCTTAATCGTTCTGCACTACAGAGTGCAGATATGTGTAATTCGTTGGGAAAAATTGAATAGGTTAATACGTATCCCCTGGAAACAACTCAATATTCAATAGCCATTCAGTACACTGGATTCATTATGCTTCTATATGAATACCTTCTAATAAAAGAACTTACGATTAGCATAAGCAGATACAATACATTTTCATTACTATAGAGCANCGGGGGGGAGCAAACAAATAAAAAAATGGAACATGGGCTGAATACACCATATGTTGTCAAGAGTTTTCAAGGTGGGGCAAAAGGTGGAAAAAAATCTTCAAAAGTTGGATCATATGACACAGGAGAAGTGTCCAAAGGAGTCAGGTTACATGAAAGCTGTGTCAGATCCCAGGTCAACAACCAAGTGTCCTTGGCTGTGTGACAGAGCAAGGGGCTACATAAGGATGCTGCCAAACAGTGAGCCCCGAGGAGGCACCAACCTGGCTTGGGGTGCAGCGCAGAGCTCTGNACAAATGATGTAACCCAGATACGTCTTGAACAAGCATGCTAGAATGCTGCTGAATTCAGAAACTCCCTAAAAAAGATATCTATTTGACAGTTAATTTATTCTTCACGTAAGTAGCTCATAAAGAAAATTATTTTACAGGGCATGGACCACATTATAAAATGAACTGATCATAATCAGTACTACACCAAAAATACACCTGCATGTTTTCAGTTACTCTAACAAGTATTTCAGTTATGTCAGATAGGAACTTCTCAAATAAAGCCCATTTTCTTTTCTACAAAGGACAAAAACACCACCGCAACCATTTTCAATCCAATTGGCATTCCAATCGTCAACAATATCATATTTCACATATGTGAAAGCACTGAGTCCCTCAGTTTAAAAAAAAAAATAAAAAATATAAATAATACAGCTTCATGGAAGCATTCAAAGATCTCTTATATGATAGAACATGTGAAGGAAGGAGATTAAGAGAATATGGACTGAGTAGAAGACAGGAAGGAAACAATAAATTCTATATACATACATATATGTGTGTGTGTATATATATCCAGTCCCTCATGCATTCATTTCCTTCAATTTTTTTGAGCCAATTGGTTCTTCAGAAACGTGAAAAACTATGTGGCAATTGAAGTATTTCAAGCAGAGTAGTAAAAGCTTAATCGTTCTGCACTACAGAGTGCAGATATGTGTAATTCGTTGGGAAAAATTGAATAGGTTAATACGTATCCCCTGGAAACAACTCAATATTCAATAGCCATTCAGTACACTGGATTCATTATGCTTCTATATGAATACCTTCTAATAAAAGAACTTACGATTAGCATAAGCAGATACAATACATTTTCATTACTATAGAGCAAAATGAAATGAATCAGGAAAATTAATTCCTGTTGCAAATTGCACTTCTCCAAAATCCTTCTCTGAAAATTTACAGTTTAACCGTTTGTACAAGCAGGTAAGGTTTTTGAATGAGAAAGTGCACACGTCTAATAATAGGATCCTCAGAAACCCAGGGACAGCTTGTGACTTCACAAATTTGACAGGTCAGTATAGTGTTGTATAGTCTAAGGATCATAAACAAACTTTGAATGGTTGACTGACTCCCAATCTGATTGTTGCTTTGAGAAAGGAATTACACTAGACCTGGACTTGGTGCAGTAAGTGCTCCCTAGTAAGTCAGAGAAAGTACATGACCACATCTGTCCGTAAGACAGACTCAAGGATTCATCTGTTCCACACCCCTTCCATCGCAAATGCACGCTGACAGGCAAGATAAAGTTNAGCTGTGTCAGATCCCAGGTCAACAACCAAGTGTCCTTGGCTGTGTGACAGAGCAAGGGGCTACATAAGGCTGCTGCCAAACAGTGAGCCCCGAGGAGGCACCAACCTGGCTTGGGGTGCAGCGCAGAGCTCTGCCACAGCTCCTCTTCTCCAGGATCCACCATGTCAGGTGCAGCCCAGAGCAAGGGACATGGCCCGGGACACTGCTAAACCACACATAGCAAACATCAGTGCTGCAGCAGGGGATTTGGAAACAGAGAGCAGATTGAGTGCAATCTGAAGAGTCACGGCTGCCCTAACTTTTAGCAGGTGAGGAATTCTTTTCAGTTTCCGTACTAAAACTTTCTTAAGCTAAAATTAAGTTGCATTTCTCGGTTTAAAAGGGTATGTATAATCAGTTCCATCTATTTTCATCTTTAAAACTGATTTCTAAAGAAAAATACTAACATAAAATAAGGTGCCAGGGCTACTTTGTTACAGTTATGCCTTTTTGCTAAATACCTTTTTATTTATGAGCTAGTTAGGGGCCAAAAGTGAAAATTTGAGCAACTAGTTCCTTGTTCCACACTAACCCAACAAACTAAATGAGAATGAAAATTCTAGTACTGACTTCATTTAGGAGCAGAGCAATATGGTTTGTGTATTCTTCAAAGGTCATCTGCACAATATTGAACACTTCAATACGCTAAGCATGAATTACACACTTAATAACCCCATTATATAGTAGTAAAAGGTTTGAGAACTCTCGTCAATGAGTACTGAATGACTACAGTAGTACATAGAAATATACTAAATAAGAGAAAATCTTCAATACATCAAGGGGAAGATATTAATCTTCCCATTGAAAAAGACAGGTAGAAGACGACGTTTCTTCACAATCTGAGCATTTGGTGCTCAGACGCATAATATACAAGAACACCAACCACTTATGAGGTTGTGGAAAGAGATATAAAAATTAATTTCCCGAAGAGGAAATGAAATATGGTGATTTAGAACATGTGTTTAAGGTAAAACTGCAATGTATTTCTAAGTTGCTTTGGTTGAAATTCAATTACCTGTTTAAAATATACCAAAAGCTCAGATCTCTCTAGTTCCATACGATTGCATTTCATGAAACATTCAAAGATGGCTACAAAACGTATACGGATCCATTAAAAACTGCACACCAAGTGGAATCAATATTCCAAAGAAATTAACATAAGAATAAATAAATCCACGTATCCATGCCCTGAATTCTTTGAACTGCAAATAAATCAGTCAATCTTCCGAAACACGTATTGAAGGGAAAGGGAACAAAAGTTGCCATTGCTTTTCAGAACATGGATCTATTCTAATTAGTTTAATTAACACCTCAAAGCAAAACCTTGTAATTAGCATATTCTTTTTGTAATCAAGCTTATTTTGTAGCCTTTCTAACTTTTGTGGATTGATGACATACAGCAAATTAAGTTAATGAAAAGATAAGAAAGCGTGTAAGATTTTTACATCATTCTCAAGAACGAAGCTAAAATAGATTACAAACTTTAATATCCAAATTGCTTACGAAGACATTATCAGTATACATATTTAATCATATAGGTTGTGTATCTATTTTCCTTTTTCCTGGAAAATATGATCTATGACAGAAAACAAGCAATCCTGCTCCTGCTTCCTTCTTAATTCATAAAGTGAGAAGCCCCTTTATCGCGCAGTTTTTTGTTCTTATAGTAATCCTTTTCCCAGTTTTATAACTCCTGGTAGACCTAAACCATGTCTTTCAAAACTATATCCAGTTTTTAATCAAAGATTCTGGTAGCACTGAGGTTGGTTTTTTTGGTTTTGTTCTTTTTTTTTTTTTTTAAACTGGTACTTAACCAAATGAGCTAAAAAGAAAAAGGGAACCACCATTCTAGGAGAACTATTCCAGCGTGTGTGTTATTTATAGATTATTTATAATTTATACTTATTTATAGTTTCAGTTTCCAGCCAGAGGATTTTGTCAGACAAAAAGCTGCAATAAAACTTTTTGCACATAGAAAAATGTAGATTGGTTGAGATCATAAAATCTCTTAACTTGCTACTTTTGTGAGTACTTCAAAATTCTTACTGAGTATCATATTATGGGATATTTTAGTTTCAGGGTGTGAATACCATGCCTGAATTTAGTTTAAATTCATTCTAGAATATTATTTATGCTATAAGCGCTATCAGAAATAGTCTTAAAATCTATACCCGCAGTTAATTTAAGAGAATTTCTTTTTATTGATAAGCCTGCATATAAATGAAATACAACCAAAGAATTTAGTCTGCCATTAAAACACAAAACTTGAATTATTCACATAATTCTTTGATCTCCTTCCAATTTGTCAACACCTTTTTTAAGAATAGGGAATTCTTCCAATAACTATCTCATTAATACTACATTATAGCAATAATACTACCTCCCAAAATTTACTTTATACCCACCAGATGATCCACTTAAGGATCAGATTAACTTTTGCTACTATGAGCTCACATTCAGTTGGATACCATTCCAGCTATTTTGAAGTTGCTGTTTAACAAAACACACCAACTCCCTGCTCATACAGTATGTGACTGACATTATTTGTTTTTAATATATTTGATTCACATTTGGTGATATTAAAAACTTTTTTTTTTTTTCAAGTACCCCCTCTGTTAAAGTACTCAGTTACATTATAAAAATACCCTGGGCTTCAAACTACATGCATACGTCTATGGGATGTGACGAGATGCATTCCAGAGTCCTGAGGGATTTGGCTGGTGTAGTTGCCAAGCCACTTGCCATGATACGTAAAAAGTCATGGCAGTCAGGTGAAGTCCCCGGTGACTGGAAAAAGGGAACCCTGGGAACTACCAACCTGTCAGCATCACCTCTGTTCCTGGGAAGATCATGGAACAGATCCTCCTAGAAGCTATGCTAAGGCACATGGAAGACAGGGAGGTAATTAAAAACAGCCAGCATGGCTTCACCAGGAGCAAGTCCTGCCTGACCAACCTGGTAGCCTTCTATGACGGAGTCACTATAACAGTGGACAAGGGAAGACCTATGGATGTTGTTTATCTGGACTGCTGTAAGGCCTTTGACACGATCCCCCACAGCACAGAATCATAGAATTGCCTAGGCTGGACGGGACCTTTCAGATAATCAAGTCCAACCATCAACATATCTCTGACAAAAACCATCACTAATCTAAACTATATCTCTAAGCACTATGTCTACCCATCTTTTAAATACCTCCAGGGATGGTGCCTCAACCACTTCCCAGGGCAGCCTGTTCCTTCTCTCTAAATTGAAATGGTATGGATTGATGAGTGAACTGTTTGGTGGATAAGGAATTGGTTGGACGGTCACATCCAGAGGGTAGTGGTCAACAGCTAAATGTCCAGATGGAGATTGATGACAAGTGGTGTCCCGCAGGGGTCCATACTGGGACCAGTACTGTTTAATATCTGCATCAATGACATAGACAGTGGGATCAAGTGCACCTTCAGCGAGTTTGCAGATGACACCAAGGTGAGTGGTGCAGTTGACAGGCCAGAGGGACGGAATGTCATCCAGAGAGATCTGGACGAGCTAGNACATCGACCTGTTGGAGTAGGTCCAGAGAAGGGCCACAAAAATCATCAGAGGGATGGAACACCTCTCCTATGAAGAAAGGCTGAGATGGCGTTGCTCAGCCTGAAGAAAAGAAGGCTCTGGGGAAACCTTATTACGACCTATCAGTACTAAAAGGGAGCCTACAGGAAATACAGGGATAGACTTTTTACCAGGATAAGGGGTAATGACTATAAATTAGAGGGTAGATTTAGACTAGATATAAGGAAGAGGGTGGTGAAACACTGGCACAGGTTTCCCAGAGAGGTGGTAGATGCGCCATCCCTGAAAATGTTTAAGGTCAGGTTTGACGGGGCTCTGAGCAACCTGATCTAGTTGAAGATGTCCCTGCTCATTGCAGGGGGGGTTGGACTAGATGACCTTTAAAGGTTCCTTCCAACCCAAACTATTCTATGAACTATTATAGTTATATGAATTATTATATTAGCAGTTATATCTGCTGCAATATAATTTTGAAGTCTTTTTTTTTAACCACTGAAAAAAAAAAAATCTGTGAAACACTTTTAGTAAGTATAAGTTTATGATACCAACAAGAATTTGTTTATCAGCCAAAATGAAAATTCATTACTACTTTTGCAAAAAGGCCACTGGCTATTAATTATGCAATTATTTTTTAAAACATAGGCTGGTACACCTATCCTGCTTTAATTAGCATTTTTGACATAAAAGAAAAAGACTCTAATTTGCTAATACATTTGTAGACTGCAAGAATTTTTGGAAGGGACATGGAGCTCACAAGATACTCTGAAAAAAACAAAACATGTAACTGCTTTTCAAGCAAACTGAAAAGAATGAACTAAAAAAATGTAACGAAAGCCAATTTTCCCTTAAAACCTTGAGATGTTCCCTTTCTACAGCAGTGACCCCAATTAAATCAACAGGATTGTTAAGAACCTGATGAGTTGTATGTTTGAGGACAGAAAAAGGCTCAGGTCTGCTTCAGTGCACCTAACTATACATCTTCAAGGACACAAGTAGAAGAAACATATTACAATAACTATTCATATTAGTTTGATCTTCTTGCTTTGAGTTTGGAAATTCCAGGCAAGAACACCATTTTCTGAAAACTCTTCCATTAAACAATTGCAAGGAAACTGCATGCAAGAAAAGAATACCTTTAGGAAAACGGATAGAAAAGTTTGAAAACTCCACACTGTACTATTTCAGTAGAAAGAATGAAGAGAGTATCAGGGAATTTCCCAGGCTTCAGGTACGCAATTTCTTGCACTGACTTTTCCCTGTTGAATGCCCTACACTTATAGGAAAGATTCATCCAGCACCCCCCACCATGATCTCTCCGTTGCAATGGATTCATTCTTGCAATGGAGTCGCCACTGGAAACACCAGGAAAACTTTGTTTACTCAGTGTTTATTCTTGCGTGATACTCAGCCGTCTTTTTTTTGTTGTTGTTTAGATGCTATATTTCTTTTCAGACAAGACACTAGCCCCATTATGATTATACTCTAATCAGTCGGGATGGGGGAAACTTTTCTGCAGTTCTCTCTCTCCTGAAGTTAAAGCTCAGTCAGAGTTTTAATGTTTTGGGGTTTTCGTTGTTTTTATTTTGTTTTGTTTTATTTTTTAAGTTAAACTGTGAAGAAAATGGTTTTGTCCATACCAGATAAAGTCAAAAACACTTTTCTGGTAACCCTGAACCACTAATAATTTGCTAATGACAATCAAGATTTCTGAATGAATGGAAAATCTAGCATTTAATACAAAGAATTACACAGTAGAGTAGGTTTACTTTAGCCACAAGCTTTTCCAGTCACCATTGACTGAAAACCTATAACAGTCCCAGCATAACTTGCATTTCCAGCTACTATAGATACACAGAATCACAGAATTATTTAGGTTGGGAAAGACCTTTCAGATCATTGAGTCCAATAACAAATTTTCTCACCATCTCTCCGTATCAGTTTGTATGGCAGAAGAGAAGGAAAAGTAGCCATCGTGTTTCATTGCTTTGAGTTTAAGCAGCATTATTCCATAAATACAGACCATGGGAGTAATGTATGAGACCATGGGAGTAATGGATGAGATCTAAAGCCCCCAGAGCCTTCATTCTCCCGCCAGCAAATGCTAACCTGCATACGCATAAACTCAGAGTACAAATACATATGTAAACACCTTTAAACAGGGAATAAAATCACTGAAAGGCAAACAGACTGACAAGGTCCAGACCTTAAAGGACACTACATACTATAAATAGTCTACAGTTTGCCAGCAAGGGAGAATAAAAATAGAAAAAAACAAAATTTAGTTAAAGGTTCTCTTAATCAGCACAAAAAGCCTCCATGCTGAGAAAATCCCAACTAGAGCTTACAGAGGGGCAGGCATGTTACTGAATACAATGGCAAAGAAGGAACAGCGATTGCAGCAGATATTTCCTCAGGAATCTAATGGGTGGAAAAAACCCCACCCTGATGTAAATAGGCACCTGCTAGTTTTCACTTCATAAATTATTTTAAGCAATAAATAGTATGATGTTGGAGAAAGTGGATTCTGTTCCTATTCAACAAAATAACTTCATAAATACTGTTTAAAGTTCAGTTTCAGGTAGAACAGAAAAATGCCAAATTCCTTTTCTGATAGGATCTGGCTATGACTCCCTGATACAAATGGCCATCACCTAATTAGCCCATGCCAGAAATGACTGAGGCACAGTTCAACCTCCTGCCCTCCCAGAAACACCACAGATTCTGCATGTTCTGATAGAAACAGAGCTTAAACAGAAACTAACTTCACAACTGGGAAAACAGTCCTGTTCAAGTAAAAAAATTAAAGTAATATTGACCTTATTGTACAGCTGAACTGAGCTCAAACGATCAAACAATATGGCTTTATAATTCATTTTCCTTCACGTCTGTCTTGAAGACGGCTTCAGCTGAATCCAGCTATCAAATAAAGAAATTGCTCAAAAATTCTGCACAATTACTAACACAAGTGGAACTTGTATCAGGCATACAGTGCTCCATTAACTATTACTGGTTTTCTCAAAATTGTTTGAAACACGCATACACATTCACAAACTCTCCAGCAGGAACCCACGTGTGCACATGCACAGGCGTGGTTCAGATGCAGCTCCTTGAGATCAGTGATAATCAATAACGTATTTCCTGTGGACATTAATTAGCACACCAGAAATAGGGTTCAAATGCAATAAAAACGAGGTTCACTGAATATAAATGCTACCTGATTATCTGGAATGGTTGGGAACATATTTATATTTCTTATAGCAACATAGAAACCAGTCTATTTTCCAAATATACTGCACAAGGTATTAGATTAGGCACAAATTCTTTGAGAAGAAACCATGTAAGTATAACATCAGCCATAATTATTATGATTTTCTAATTAAATTGCACTAATTAAAACTATTTGGAATTTTATATAATTACTTGTTTATTTTATAGATATAGGTTACTTAATTTTATTGAGTGATACTATATAAAAAAAACCCACGCAAAATCATTAATCAATTATTTTTGTCTGCCTTACAACATACCGTTGTTTCGTTCGAAGCTACTATAACTGGCATCTTGAATTTACTAGGGGAAAAAAAAACAACGAATCATGCACTGCAATTCAGAACTGTCTTTTCACATCAACTCCAGGAGGACAAAAATGTGTCATACTAAAGAAAAACATAAGCAGTCATGAAAAATCTGCGACAGGAACACTTAGTATTATTTGTGCTATTGTTACAATTCTGAAAAAAAATACATAATAGTACAAAACATAATAGTACATAATACTATTACAACATAATAGTACAAAAAGTAAAAAGCACAACTGCTGCATTACTCACACGTGAGTAATTTTGGTGTTTTGCAACAACAACAAAAAAATATTGCATTAATGTTGCTGGTTAATGGTTGGTTAGTTTGGGTGGTTTTGGTTTTTTCTCTCCTTAACATATATAACTTGTATTCATATTTGTATTTAATTATTATGTAAAACCACCAGAAACTAAAAAAATATCCCCTGAGTCCTTATGGGCAACCTCCACAAGCACTATTTTCCAGCTACACATAAAATGTCAGGTAATGGCAGTTATACACTTCCTAAAAAAAATGTAATTCTTTTTTCTTGTGAAAACCATCCTCGGTTTGACAAATAAATTGCAATTCATTTTGGTTACTACGCATGAAGGTGAGAATAATAGGCAGTATTCCTTAAGGATTTTTTTAGTTATACATTTCCTTAGAAAAATTTCATAGAATTAAAAATTATAAGATATATAATAAAAAATGTTAACTGTTACAAACTCTCAGAAAAAAAACCCTAGCAATAAATACAATTACTTTATACTTTTAGCTAATTATGACATTGAAGCCAGAGAAAAGAAACATATTTCAATTATTAAATTCAATATCGTTGAGAACAGAAATTCTAATAGATTTTACAAACACACATTTCTTACAAAAGCTCGATAATAGTAATGTGAAAAAAGATACGTGGCAGGGCATATGTGTTACTCTTTAAACATGACAACAAGCACTGGGAAAATGGGTACCCCGCAAGCTTCAATGGTCTTACATCTCTGACAGCCAGAGAAAGTTTTAATTAGTTTGCTAGTTCAGGGCTTCCTACAACAAGTGCAATACTGTCATTTCTAATGTATTCCCATGATCAGTTAATGGATGTTTTTTTACCTTTTTTTTTTTGCCTCCAGCTCAGACAACCTTCCTGTCTTATAATTTCTTCTAAATCAATTCATAGGTTATCCATATTTTCTCATCTGGAACACTAATAAGCTTGTGTAAAATTCAGTTCTAATATATCATTCTCCTGATACACTGAGGTACTCTTTTTCAAATCCACATCACATTTCTAGATTACTCCCCAAAATTTCAGTAGAAATAAGCGGGCGCACCACCATTTGAAAATCTGTCAATCATGTGACTATATATACACTGAGTTCAGAACTTAAATCCCCACACACACATTAAGCTTGATTAGCATTTTTGGAGCCCGAAGACTTGTGTGTAACTGTTTCTGGTTTTCCAAGCGTTCTCCAAAAATCATACACAGCTTAGAGAACAAAAGAACCCTCTAATTATTCGAGTGTGAATGCCAAACTAAAACTGGCCGTACGGGACCTCAGGATGCCACCTACTCCAATCTCCTAGTCAAAGTAGGGCTGCCTTCAAAGTCAGATCAGGTTGCTCAGGAACTTGTGCAGCACAGTTCTGTTGCATTTTGTGGACATTGAATCTCTCTCTTCTATCCATTGACCTGGTTTTTATGACTTCAGGAGGAATTTCACATCTCTACGATTTCTGCGTTTTTAACGAATCTACACTGGACTTCAGAGCTCAAACTGAACGGGGAGTAAATATTTATGTATTTATTTACTTGCCAAGATAAACTTTCACATTAAAAGTTCTCTTTAGGAAGGAAAGTGCTTTGCATACGGAATGTGCACTTGGTATCTGTGGAGGTTGTCATTGCATAGGCAGGTTGCAGTGTAAACCCAAACAAGATAAATCAGACACTATTCTTGACTTGACCAGACTGTATATGCAATCTTAAGCAGAAAAAAGAAAAGCTTTTAAACTGGGATGATCGTTAACTTATCGGAGGAAAACAGAATGAGCAGCTGAATAACTTAAGCTAAAAATGCAACAGATAAACACAATCTAAAGGTAGCACATTTCTCATCACTTGAAGCTTTCGTGATTATGTTTGTGCGGCTCACAAAAACATGCTTTAGTCAAACATACTTTAATGGATTCAAAGTAGAAGAAAATCCATAAAACTACTTATTTCTCTAATACAAGGTATTAAATTGCATGTTCAAAAAGTTTGTTTTATATGTCCATACTATCTAGAAACCTATCAATTGACGAAATCAGGATGGAAATATTCATAAATGGTGAATAAAGAAATAGTCCAAAGGGAACAGAGAAATGTTGGGCTACACTTTATTTTCTGTAGTCTTCTTGTCATACTGCTAAAATAGAAATACATTGTTCCTCATCAAAATACAAAGGTAAGGATCTCGGGCACCGTAATTTCCACCACTGAAGAAATCCCTGTCCTGTATTTTCTTTATTTACATTTGTTGCGGTGTGCTATCAAACATAAATCTAGCTAAACCAAAAGTTAACCAAAGCAATTTGAGAAACTATGAAACTACAACGGTACTTTCGCTTCTTGGCCAATGCATTCTCTTTTCTGAGCAAGGTGTTGGAAAATAAAGTGAAAGGAAAACAGGAAATTCACTCACAGAAGACTCAGTAATTTGCACTTTTCCCAGCAGATCATGGTTCACAGCAGCTTCACTTTCTATGCCAACAGCAGCATCAGAATAACAGAGGGAGCTCATAACCTAATTTTCAGTTGGTACCACAATGAATTTGGTATTTTAGTCCACCTTCCATATCAACAACAAAATTATCAAGGTTTATAATGGAAGTTAATTACCATGTTATCAACAGCTATGTGAAAGGAAACCTATATCTCTTTGCCCCTGTGTCTGTGAAGTTGTGTACATTGTTAGAGACTTTCATGTCCAAAATAATTTGTAGAAAGAGAACGTAATTTTTTTCAAAAACAAAGAAAGAAGAATAGGTGTAATTTCTTTGGAAAGTGACTCACTGTAAGGAGCATAGGAACCATACAGAGACATCATTTGGGGGGAATTAAAGAAGTAGCAATTTATATTTTATCTCTGCTTTATTCTCAAAACAAAAACATCAAGTCTGGTCTCATACTCAAAAGAAGGCCTACATTCCTATCCAGCAGACCAATCCCAAGATCCACAATGTCTACGAGAAAATCGTTAGTAACAGGTGGATGGACAGATGGGGTTAGCTGGCATTCATTTTTAATATAATGAGCATTCCTAGAAGAAAAATGACTTGTGTGTGTCTTTTAAATAACGGAGCTATCCATCTTGAAGCTTACTAGAATTAAATTATGTAACCAGCATCCCATTATTAATGGCAACTCATGAACAAAAAGGTATCAGGCGACAGGCTCAGCAACTTGCACTGATAGTGACAGAAGTTTGATTTCTACTGCCGTATTTCTCTGGACTGCACAGCTCCTGCTCCTGTCCGTGCACTCACAACGCATGTAAATTTGTACAGGCACAGGAAACGTGATATACATAGATATACACAGATTTTCTCTGACGATAAAAAAACTGGTCCATCTGGTTAAAAGCTGGATACCATTAATACACACATTATACACGTTACCTAGCATCACATTCATCTTGCTCTTTTTAGACCACTGGACAAATATTTTACCTGCTATTAGCAAATTTTACTCAGTTGAAAGATAAACGGTTGAGCATACACTCCTAATCAATCACAGCACAAAATGAAACAGGTTTTAAGAGTTTCTTTAATTTGGTTGGTTGGTTTTGTTTGTTTTTAATGTGAACCTGTCTTCCGTGGTATTATAATAACAAACCAAGAGTATGTACTCAGTCAGATCCCTGTCTTAAATCGACTGTCTCATAAATTTATAAACTGCTTTTAAAAGACAAACATAACTAAGTAATTGTTGCTACTGTATCCCTGCTCATACTTTGAGACTATAAATTATTTAGAACAAGAACTTCTAAACATGTTTGAGTACAACTTTGCACTACAGATCACAAACAAAAATGGTTCAAGTTTTTATTATCAAAGATTATTAAGATAATTACATAAAATGAGTAAATATAGCATCAGGCTAAAGGAAGAAGCAAAATAAATCAAAAATACTTGCCTGGGTAACAAGTGGCTCCAATAGCCTCTCTACTGTAAGAGTCCTGATTTCCAAACTTTTGGGGTCCCATTTCAAAATGATAGGTGACGTTGCAGAAGTCATACTCCCTAGAACAGACAAAATTACACAACATCCATGAATATTATTAGTGTAATATCCAAATATTGCATATAATCTATTTAGAGAATAGCATATATGCTGTCTCTGTTCATATATAAAATACTTCTCCATAACTTGCCAGTGTTCCTCTACACCTAAAAACTCCCAAGCACACCACTGCCACATCCACTGAGTGCTTAAACATTCACATTCAATTTTTCTTTTTCTCCCCTAAACCGTTAAGAATAGATTCCCTACCATGCTGCATATATATTGTATTGGGTATACGTGGCAAGGTTTTGGTAGTGGGGGAGCTGCAAGGCGGGCTCTGTGAGAAGACGCGAGGGGCTGCCCCATGCTGGACACAGCACGGGCCCACCACAGGACATAGCTGAGCCCATCAGTGATGCTGGTGGTACCTCTGGGAAAACACATTGCAGAAAGGACAAAACACTGCCTGGCAGTGTGAGGAGTGAGGTATATATAGAAAGCATGAGAAAACATCCTGCAAACCCCAAGGTCAGAGAAGGAGGAAGGGAGGAAGTGCTCAAGGCATCATCAGATGCCTTCCCTGCAGCCCATGAAGGCGGCCACGGTAAAGCAGGTATTTCCCTGTAGCCCATAGAGAACCACATTGGAGCACATATTAATGCAGTCTACGGAGGACCCAACACTGCAGCAGATGGATACATCCTGAAGGAACTGCATCCCATGGAAAGCATTTGCAGGAGCAGGTTTATCCTGAAGGACTGCAGCCCACAGAGAGGACTCACACTGGAGCAGGGAAAAAGGGTGAGGAACGGCAGCAGAGATGAGGCGTTATGAACTGACTGCAACCCCCATTCCCCATTCCCTATCTCCCCTGCAACACTCGGGGCAGGAGAGGTGAGGAAGTAGAAGAGTCAGGAGTGAAGGAGTGAAGTTGAGACTGGGAAAGAAGTGAGGATGGGGGAAGGTGTTTTAGGTTTTGTCTTTTTTTTTCCTCATGATCCAACTCTATTTTAATTAGCAATAAATTAAATTAATTTTCCCCAAGTCTGTATTGCCTGCGCCAGTAACTGGTAAGTGATCGCTCTGTCTTTATCTCCACCTAAAAGGTTTTCATCCTATTTTCTCCCCCATCTTGTTGAGGACAGGGAATGAGAGAGTGGCTCAGTGTGTATCAGACAGACAGCCAAGGTCAACCCAACAACATATGGCATACAACAAATTCAAGAATCCTGTTCAGCTGTTCAGGGGGTAAAACTTTCCAACAGTATTCAGGGTTTCTTAATTTTGCACTAGAAAGGGCAGTACTCATTTAAAAACAAGAAGGATTCACCAGACTATCTTAGTCTTAAAAGCTTAATCAGGGCCTAAAATAAAGTCAATGGCAAGTTGCTGCCATTTTATTTGCCATTTCAGGCTTTCATGAAATTTTCAAGACAGATTATTTTATTTTTGAAATTCCAAATACAGAAAAATCCAGCTGTCAGGTTGTAAGAGGCATGCAATGCACCTCAAGAGATGGAAAATGATATAAGTGCTTGGTGACAACCAATGCCATATGTAAGCTAGCTTGTCCATTAAAAAAAAAAAAAAAAAAAAAAAAAAAAAAAACACAAAAAAAAAAAAAAAAAAAAAAAAAACCCAACCAAAACAAAACAAAAAAAACCAAAACCAAAACAAAAAAAAAACCCACACACACCAAAAAAAACCCACTGGAGAAACAGAAAAATTTGATGAAAAAAAATGTTCATTTTAAATAATTCTGGTTTTAAATTCTGGTTTAAATTTCCCTTTATTTTAAAATTAAAATAAAAAGTTAAAAGTCCCATATACCTAGAACACCATGAGGGGGAAGACAAACCAATAATATCATATTGTACGCTGCGTAAGAGATACAAATCAAGCCCTCTGTACATCCCAAATGTTTAAAATTGTTTTCTCCAGAAAATTATGTTTAACTGACAAGCTAATTTCAGTAATAAGGGCGGGGGAGCGGGGAGGGACACGACAAAAACCACAGAACAACACAGTTCTGTAAACAAAATCAAAAGAAGTTCAGGTATTGCTCCTTGAATAACAATACACTTCATAAAGCTTAATTTAATAAGGTATGTATGTATCCAGTACTTAGCAACATCATCTAGTATACACAAAATAAGTTCTACTGCTTTGTTCAGGAGAATGTCTTGACTAATTACTACCACTCAAAATTAACAGGCTAGTGAGTCTATGCAAAATTTATTCACAGTCTGGAAGAGGTTTTCACTGTATTACTAGCAGACAACTTAAAATACTTCTTCAAAAAAAGAGAGGCGTATCAGAACTCCCTAATCAATGTATTTCTAAATCACGCATAAAACCAGCCCTCAGTTTCCTCTCATTTGTAAACACGTGGTAGCAGGTTAACTCATAATATGTACTGTTTGCTGAAATTTTATTATTCAGTTTCCACACTTCTGCAAAAAAATCATTAGGCTTCATATTTTACAATGCTGAAAACACCCATACATGGGATTAAGAAAACTATGAGACAGTTTCTAGTTGCTGTAAACATGGTTATAATGTGGGAGCTATTCTCATTTTTCCAACAGACAACGTTCAATTGTCTTTCAGAACCTGTTTCTTTTTTGTATAAAGATGGTTGCTACTCCAGTTTGCCTCTGTATTCAAAATGTAAGTTTTTAAGTAGACAATTATTCTAGTCAATAATTTATGAGTTATGATACTTTAAGATGTGTCAAATACAATTTCTTTCTTTTTAATAAGCATGTTTTTTCCTCACTAACTATTAACATGGGTACTCAAAACATACACCTCTTATTATACAAAAATATATTCAAAGCTGTAACGCAGTCCACAGCCTATAAAAACAAATTCATTTCAGTGGAAGGCAATCATACAGGTGACAGAAAAGATAACCTGGATGCTCAGTTGTTTCAATCAGAATACTGCCTCAGTTTCAACCTTTACCAAGAAATAGGAAAAACATCCTTCAAAATTAGATATGAAAGGGTGAGTGATACTTTTAACTGTAAAAACGACACATACAAGAAAGAGTTATTAAAAGCCTAAAAGAATTTTTTTTTTCATTTGCAGCAAAATCTACCCTATAAAAGCAAATAATTAAAATTAAAAAGTCAAATAAGTGCATTTTCCTCAACTTTTCTTCAGCTGCTGTCACAATAGCAATTTTAAATGACAAAAGACTAAAAAGAAGTTACCTGCCCAAGTGTATGCATATGAAAAGATAGACTATTTCTTCCTTGCCATTTCTATAACGATCTTCCTAGACTGAACAGGGGAAAAGGAATTGCTCAGTTGGATAAAGGAAAGGATGCTAATGATATCTTATGACTATTTGACCAAATATTCCACAAACAATTAGGTTGAATTACTTCACTGAAAACATAAATTGCTTCATAGCTTACACCTGGCTTACACCTGGCTTTCCAGTGGCTGTGAGGAAGATAACCTGTGTGAGCAGGTGAGAGGATAATGGTGTCCCATGACATTTTTCATACAAACATAAAAGCGTATTATGATAGATGGAAGAAAACAGTAGTAGCCACAAGTAAAAGATATCTCCTTTCCTGCTACCTTCTACACTAGGCTGATAGCCGCTGTTTCTCAAGTAACTTTTTTTTTTTTTCTTCGCTTTTCACTGGAGTTTAAATACTCAGCAACAAACTTGTTCAACAATACGTTCTTTCTTTAAAATGAGAAATTACGTTGCTCATCTGAGGAACCAACCTCCGTAATTTACAAAGACATACTGATTGTTCTTCGGGGTAGATCTCACTGAATTAAAATTCACATGGTGTTTTTATGATTGCAGAGTTAAGAAAACATTTTTAGCAGAAAGTTTCAGTGAAACTTACTCTCTGGTGTTCACATATGTTATAAACTGTCAATGCCTGATTATCAAGTCTGAATTTGAAATTTTGTATTATCAAATAAGGAAAGTAAGGTAATAGTACTGTTAATAATACTTCTAGAGAAGTTTACAGATGATTGCTACCCTAATCCTGAAACTAGCTCCACACTTTTTCAATAATATATTTAATGAATTCTATTGCATAACTATACTTTTTCTTCCTGGAATGTGTGCCAAAATACGTCCATATCTTGTTTTAAGCTTTTAGCTTTTCCTAGATACAGCAAAACAGAAATGTCTCTACCCATTCCGGTTACTATTATTCAATGCAAACATTTGTTTAGACAGTCTGTCTTCAAAGCCTACCTGTAAAGAAAAGAAATATTTACTTTAGTCAACAATTCATTAGAGCCGATTCCTATATTACAGCCAAAAATCAAACCACATCATTGTAATTCTTCATTAACTTAACAGTCGCCAAAAACCTAACCCCACAACCACTCTTATCACCAAGCTTTTCAAACATCAGAATTTTATTGTTTGGAAACTTTTGCAAAAAACCAAAATATTCTGCATGTGAAATTACTTGTTTGTCTGTCACACTACAACACAGTTTTCCTCCAAATAGTCCCACTTCACTTGTGACTTACACAAATGCCCATTCTGATGCTCATAAACTGCTCACAGTGACACTGCATCTCATTTCTATGCTGCAACTTAAATGTAACAGTAAAAATATTTTAACTCTACATGAGCAAAAGCAACACTTGCTGAAGCAAACTGATAATTTCTTGGAAGTATAAGTACTGCCAGCCTAGAACAGGCCTCCAGTTGCTAGTCCAGTTCACATCTGCAATACAGAGCACTGCAGAGATGAAAGACAGACGCTAAACTTTTCATAACAAATAAAGAAAAAAAAATCCTACCTGATTCATAGCAAATCTGTAGGATTAATGTGGTGGCAATACAAGACTGGCAATACTGGCAGTGCAGTTCTGTACTTCCAACAGTATATTTGCTACAGGAAGGCAAAAACTGGTCTTCGTAAGTGAGAAACAAAAATGACGAGCAAGGTAGAAAGACAGTAAGATGAGAGGAAACAATAAAATTTCGCTCTTGCTTCCAAATATTAAATTTGTAACAGCCTTAATACTTCAAGATATTTATATAGACTATAAAAAAAAAGTACGCTTTACAAATTATTCTCTGACATCAATTGCCATCTTGGCTTTCAGTCCACATGTACAGACTAATAGGGCACTTCCACACATGCTTTAAATGGACCTACTCTTGGACAGCTGAGAGGCCAGTTCAGCTCTTCCTGCATGTTCCTATGCTTTGCACTTTGTAACAGTGCTATGCGTTCCATCAAGAACATCACCTGGCTGAATACTAACATCCTACAGAAGAAAATCAAGTTTTCCATTCCCTGCCTGACTTTGGAGTTATGTGGGTGACAGCACCAGTAAAAAGCAAAGCTCCGAATGCGGCGGCAGAGGTGAAGGGGAGGACAGGACTCCTCTTCAGCAGCAGCACGGACACCAACTGGCTTAAATTGACTGAGCAACTGAACGACAGTCTATGCTTTCTTCGTTTGCATCCTTAGATTGAGAACCATGTCAAAACAAACACCTCTCCACACAAAGCCAGGCTTACGTGAAGAATATGGAATTCCTTACAGCAGGATGCACAATCTGTCGAGATGAATACTGACAGAAAAATTCTGACCGACTTCACAGATGCATTTATGTGCTTCGCTGGGAGCTAGACATCTAAATACTTGAATGGTTACATCCTTGAGCATGCCTACAGAGTATAACAGCGTGACATTGGAGATGGATGAGCTGGCTCTGAATTACTTACTATGGGGACAGGGTAGGCTGGAGCACAGGACAAACTAGCTCAGACATTAGAAATACTAGCAATACACACAGTCCTAGAAACGCCACCTCTTGAATGATCTGGCTGGCAGAGGGCTGCAGTGATACCTGGGAGTATATATAGAGAGAGTTGAGATTCTGCTGTTACATTACTGCAGTATTGAGCAATGCAGACGTTCACTGTGATCTGACCTGAGCAGCATGAAGAGCCGTTGCCAGAGCTCTGATGCTCAAGGGAGGCTGGTTTCCAATACTATTCTCAATCCATTTGCCCATTCTCTGTCTTTACTACTACAAGAGTACAAATAGAGACAAAAAGACACAGAAAAGAATGAGTGCATAACAATTGCAAAGAAGGGAAATAAAGGGAAAATGCTAAGAGGATAAAGACTAACAATGAGAGGTAAAAGAGCAATGGAAAAGCGAAAACACCCCTTTCTACAGATAAAAGCACCTATCATTAGTCAATGACAGCGCAGTACAGCCTCCAGCATATTGGGCTGAAATGATCCTAGTTTAGGTGGGCAGTTCCCATCACCTTTCCTAAAAAAAGGAGAAAGATGAAAGAAAGATTTTTAAAAAAAAATTTAAAAAATAGACGGAGCAGGGCGGTTTGGAGGAATACCTGTCTCCGCGTCTTCAAGCAACAAGTTTTTGACATACTTGTTTACTTTGTTTCATAAATGGAACTCTCCTCTTATCTTTCCTAAAACTTAGGCAGAAAAAAAACCAGGCCAAAATAAACCTTTAGGCCCCACTCCCAAGCTTAACCACGCAGGGAATTTTTAATTTGAGCTTTTCTAAGCTCTCAACTTCCTTTTGGATTCACAGCCCTCTTCCTTTCTGCTAACCCTCCACCTCCACGTTGGGTTCAGATTCTGGTCTGGCCTCAACAATACAAAGTTCTTAAATGGAAGCGGCCCATTATGCAAACTCATACTGCTAACCAATAAACCATTAAGTAAGGAGGAAAAAGGCCTTGACAAGCAGAGGATTACCTTGGTAACAAAGCCAGTGGGATGGTGACCATGCAGTGCCCTGACACAAAAACAGGAAAGCTATAAAAAGGCAATGGCTGAGTCATTCACACTTTTAAGTCACATTAACCAGCTCAGTCTTGGAGGCAACTGCCTACACCAAGATCTGAATGTGCCGGAAGGGAAAATTGCCTTCAGAAATCAAAGAGGTCACAAAGAGCTCACAGGGAAGGTGCAAACTGCAGCATAAGGGTCAGTGTAACAGAAAGGTTCCACCTACACCCACCCGCATGACCCGCTTCCTCTTCTGCTTTAATTAAAAACAGTGATAATATGCTTCAAAATTCTGTGTGAAGTCTAGCTGTGTGCAATGTCCAAATTGTTTTTGTCTACTATATGGCTTAGAAAAATAATTCTGCTTTAAAGGCTTACACATCTACAGCTATAGATTGACTATCTTTGGGCTCGCACAGCAACATCACCTAAGACGGCCCTGAGGAACATGGTGCCACGATGCGGCAGTGGTTGTACAAACCTACATCCCCTTTGGTCCAGCACACCTTTGAGCTGCAACCAGTCCCTAACAAACCCACTTCAGACAAACTATACTATGAATTTGAGAACAATCTGTGGACACTGGGACAAGAAGCCGGACCATGAATTCAGCTCTCAGTTGAAGTGTACTATATAGAAGATCCTCACTCTAGGGGGATGGTAGATACAACACACAATTCTAAAAACACCTAAAAATCTAAGGGCTGGTTCTCCATGAGTAAACTGGTGATTTGGGGAGGGCTATCCCTGGGAACGATGAAAAATAGGGGGTTTCACATTTGTTCACTGTAATAAATATTAGGAGTAGAATTGTTTCAAGTCAAAAGTAATTTACTCCAAGATGAACACGCAGTGAAAGTGCTCGAAAGCTGTTTTAAACAGCCATACATAAAAATCACTATATTCAAATAATTTATGTTGCATTATACATAAGAACATGTAGTTTCCTAAAGTGCTCAGTGAAATATAAGGCTTTAAGGAACCTATACCAAAAGGGAGCCCAAGCCCCAGCAAAAGATTGCTACATCATTTCTGTACAACCAAAGATTTTTCCACAAATCACTCTGTATTCACACAGCTCTTCAGTGCCCCCTAATAAAAATCTTCTCACAGAGTTCTGGGTGTGATCAAAGCCTCTGAGCTCACTGCTGCTGGTTCACATAAGGTCATATTGCAAGCCCAGGAAAACCAAATGATTTTAAATCAGGTCGTCGGTGCAGATCCTATGCTCTGCATTCTCTCTCTCCATCATATTCCCCCCCCCCCCCCCAATGACTACAAAGTAATACCAGTATAAGACATTTAGATTACTGTAGGTATGATTAATTTACATAAAGGACTCTCCTTTTTAGTAACAAACCCATCACTTTTTAAAAACTTTTCTACAGGTCTTTTTCTTATTAATGAAACATTAATTTCACATCTCGCAGAAACAAACTTTTATTCACTAAATCTGTCTAACCTCTTGCTATTTTTATTCACTGTATTAAACTGGCATTAGCAATACCAGCTTACATTTTACAAGAGCGGAGAACTGATAAGCATCTGTGGTTTAAACTAATGGAGAAGGTGCTCCCTTGCAACAGACAATTTATATCTCAGATTCCAACCGTTCTTCAAAAAAAGTTCTTGACCTTGGCTTTAATTGTGACTGCAAGCTTCTGCTTCTGCATGTAGGGGTCATCCTTTCACTGAAAGTACGCTATTTACAATTCCTCATACTTGGAAACTACAAATAACCTTACCTCTCTATTTCCCTGCAGCTTTTCTTCATTTCTCTGAAAGAGAACTCTTTATTCCACAAGATCAACCGTTGCTACCTTCAAATGAAACAATTTGCATTTTTTCCTATGGAGGGTCAAAGCTTTACGGGGTTTTGTGCGTTTTTGGTTTGGTTGGGTTTTTAAGGAGACTATTTCCCTGCTAGTTTCACTACAATAGCAATACTGCTATTATCATCTCTACATGTCTTTCTACTTCATTAAGATTTAAATTATCTAACTATTAATTGTTTTTAATAAGACGCTTTTGCTCTTATTCCTACAGATGCAACACTATTTTCCTGCATGGAAAAAAATCTTTTAGTTGTCTGAACTACAGATACAACCAGCCCAAAGCTTGCACAATTTCACTGTGACATACTGGATGACAACAGTCCCCCCTTGCCCTTGTAAAGTCTACAAGCTTCCATACTATGGAGAAGGTGCTGTTCCATTTTCCAACTCCATATTTAACACATTAAACAGGATTGTTTTCAAATAAAGCCCTGTGGGAGCAAAGTTGATTTTTTCCTCTGCAATTAATATTAAGGGTGTTTAATAATCTTTCTCCGTATTCCCACCAACTTCTACATGCACACATTGTCTTGTTGCTGGTCATCTGCATTTGTCAATCTGTTCATCAATTGCCTCTGAGAAATTCCTAAAAATCTTAGGGAAATTTATCATCTAACTGTGTGTTCATTAAATCTGCTCTTTCTTTAAACATATTAAAGAAAGTTGCTCTGTCACTAGTAAACACATTTAGAATAAGCCTCATGTTCTGATAGAAGCCACGTATACCATTCCATAACTATTTACCATTGTTTCACTAATCCAAAAAAAAAAAAAAAAAAAAGGCCAAGTTAAAATCTGTAGTGATAGAAATAAACTTTAAGAATAAGAACTAAATTGCTTAATTCCGATTGATCTCTTATTACTGAAACTTTTCCTGATGTTATTTTTATGCTGATGGATGTTTTAAATAAAACACAATGCATAGTTAGCCATCCATGATGATATCCAAAAACTTTTATCTTCCCCCTCTTTGTGTTCTCAGGATTTGCTGTAGTTTTGTTAGTTTGGAAATACTGAGGCATAAGAATCACATCACCATTATATTCTCTAGTGAATTAACATAATTAAAGATAATAGAGGTCTGTGTTTCCTATTCAGAACAGTCCTTTACCCAAAAAGAGGTAAGTAGTGCAGACAATCAGAGAACACAGACAATTTCTAATGTAAAAGATGACGTCCAAAGCCATAACAGTGCAGATGACAGATGACATGCTTAATGAAAATAACCTTTACTTTTTTTTCTTTTTTTTTCTTTTTTTTTTTTTTTTTTTTTTTTTTTTTTTTTTTTTTTTTTTTTTTTTTTTTTTAAAAAAAAAAGTAGCTGTTTCTCCCAAAACCTACACACAACTTTGGAAAAAATGTAATGTAAAGAAACAGACCATACCTCCTAACACCTGTCCTCTCTTTTTAATCTATTATAAGTTTGGACTAATTTTGATTTTTTCCTTATTTCAGACCATACCTTCTAACACTTGTCTTCTACCTTTAATCTATTATATATTTGGACTAATTTTGATTTTTTTTTCTTATTTTCCCCTAATATGTGGGGTACTGAAGACATTCCAGAAAAGTAGTAAAAAAACTTGTGTCTTTCCTTAAAATTTGAAGACAGAACGATCTCAGAGTAAGGCTCTCAATTCAACATTAACTTCTCACAAAACAATGGGAAAAGTAGGCACTTGAATCTGTTAACAAAGTATTGCACAGGGGTAACAAAATTACTGTTGGTATCATAGATTTATGGATTTTTAATTAAGAGATCTTTAGGGATCGTAAAAATGTAAAATAAAACATTATTGTAACAGACTCCTCAATCCAGGCCACGGTATACTAAAATCCAGTGAGTGAAAGCTGAAATTAAACAAGTTCTTAATAGAAATAAACAGCTTTTAAAATATTTTTAAATAGCAAAAATATTTATAGGGAGCAACTTACAAGGACCTGAGATGGATTTTCCATCGCTGCTTATTTTCAATTCAGAACTTCACTGCCTCAGAGGTAAGGATTACTTTAAACAGGACTGACTTCATTAAAAGATACAGTGCATGTTATGCAGGTGATTACACTAATCGGATCTCTTCCTTCCAGCATGCCATTCTGTCGGTGTATGAAAACACACCGCTTAAAGTTTTGTAGAGGGAGAGAATGCTTGGTTCAATCGAAGTATAAAACTATTACTGGAGAACCTTGCTCCTTAACCTCAAATGTATCACAAAACAAACAAACAAACAAAAAAAACCTCGACAGAACAAAAGCAAAGTATGGGATCTCTTTTCATTTTTGAAAATTCTGTACGGCCATGTGAACACTTCAAAGGTCATTTTACGTAACCCAACAAATAACCAGGTTTCCAGAGAAGCTGATTCACATGCTCCAGCAACAAATAAATTTAGCTTTTATCGAACTGAATTCCAGAACCCTTGAACTCTAGCAGTGAACACTGTATACAATCTACAACACTGCTTTCCATTAAGATAAGGAGCATACAGATTTAAGAGTTCCCGCTAATTACAAATGTACCAGTATGGGTCAGACAGGCCAGCGACATCTAGAGATTTATGCTCTATGGCAACATAATTCATATGGCTGGAAAGCCACTGGCACCGACTGGTACAATTCACTATTTCTTTAAAACTACCTATAAAATACAGAAACTTATTTGATGTGAAGAATGAACACATTTGGGTTTGTTTGTTTTAAGCAATGTTTCTCCAGCTTTAGCTAAAGGGATTACTGCAGAAGCAAGAAATGGAAAGACAGCAATCTAGTAGACAGCTGATATTTACATTACACAGAACAGTAGCATAAAAAGTTACTAGCATTGTAGCTTAATTTCCTAACCATACCACTATTTTAAAGTTTCCTCCTTTATATCCTACTTTGAAAAAAGCCAGTTTTCAAGACAGCAAATTCTGTCGTTAATAAATTCAATGTACGTTGCCACCCATCACAATGATGCATGAATGTTCTTGGGTTTTATTAGGGTCCTCATAGTAGAATCAAAGGAAATGGAGAAGATAAATCAATAGCAGCAAGTACGATCATCATTTCTGTTCATTGCATATGCATAGAAAGTATCCAATATCACCATTTGTCCTGGTCATGGTATGTTCATTCTTTAAGCCTGAGTAGTGTTTGGTTATGTATACTGTATACTAACATCTGGTCCATAGGTGATTGTCCTACTCTCACTAATCCATAGCATCCTAACACTTGTTCTGCTGCCATGTACAAAGCACTCTAAGCTTGTCCCTTGTGGCTATTTTGTTGTTGTTCAGTTGGTTTTACTGTATGTTTACATCCCACTCTTTAAATTCCCTATTTGTCTTCACATAATTCCGCTGTGCCATACTATTTTTTTTTTTAATAATTCTTATCACTGCAGCTCCAGCTTTCTAATGTCTGAGAGCAGAATATATGTGGCTGCTTCTAGTCTACTCAACAATTCTGTTAATACTCCAGTTTGTAATATGGTATCTGATGTATTATCATGAGTCCATATTTTTTGCTTTCTGTGTAATACTCATAAGTAAACATTTTTTCCCCACCTCATCCATGAAGGAGCTATAGGAGCAAGGAACCAAACACCCCAAGGATAAATGACAGTCTACTACATCTACTATTTCCTTATTCTTACATTTAATTTCTTATTTGCTCTTTTTTGTCCGAGATGTAATTGTGCTAATTTGGAGTCCAAGCTAACATTACCTGCAACACCTGCAGAACATAAATGGGCCTTCAATAATATCGGGCTTTCCAAAAATCCCAAAAGGTACTTTTTAAAAGCAATCATTTCCTCAGATTTATGTTACTAACCAACACCTGAAGTATGAGGAAAAAAAAAAGGAAAAAAAAAAGTGGCAAACCAAATTTGCAATTTTCTAGTTTTCCTTAGTCAACTGTCATACATACAGATGTTATCTATACTAGCTAGAACTTCTACAGTGACTGAAGAACCTTTAGAAAAATCTTTTTTTCTTTTTAAAATTAGCTGCTGGTATCTGTGGTATCACCACAAGTGAAAACAAGACAGTTCCAATAAAATTAGTAGGCAGTCTAGACTGCATCTGCAATTGCTAAAAGGCTGAGAGAATTTCTCAGATTCATCACCTTGACTGTAATTGGGCCCTACATCAGCCACTACTTTGAGCCAGATCTACTTGTAGCTTTTCTTTCAATTAAGTGACCCAAAAATACTACAAAGGCTTTGAATTAGTAAAACTAGATTTTATTAAAACACAGCTTGGCCATTGCAATAAAGAAAATTCTGAAAGACAGAATCAAAATGACAGCGATTTATGGACAATTGTATCTCCTTTCTACTGTGTCCCTCCAGTGTACATCTTTTCCTTTGGTCTTGCTCTCAGGTGCACTTTGTGGTGGCTTGTTGGCTAGCAACACATTGTAATGTGTCTTTGATAGACTGAAATGTCCATTTCCAATGCTGTTATAAGACATATTCTTGGACATCTATTCATTATTGTCATGGTTTAACCCCAGCCAGCAACTAGGACCACACAGCCGCTTGCTCACTCTGCCTCCCCTCCTCCCTCAGCAAAGTAGGCAGAAAAGCGGGGGGGGGGGGGGGGGGGGGGGAG
>VXBH01009042.1:141980-162072 GCA_013400035.1 Rynchops niger
AAAAAAAAAAAAAGCATGTGTAGTTCTTCCTGAAATTAAAAAGCTCAATTTGACAAGTTACTCTTAATTTCCACATTCACCACAGAACCCCATACTATATGGGTTTTATTAGGAACACAAGACTGTACAACCCAACTTTCTAATATTAAAGAATTCAATATTTTTGTGCCTTTCATTGTAAAACAAGAAGGAGCACTAACTTATTTACAAAGCATTTATACACTAACTCCTTCTCCTCAAATGTAGCAATTACTAAGTGTCCACAAATAAAATTGCACGACAGCTTTAGAAATGTATATAAAACCTTTCACCCACAATTGGTTTTTTGCATTCAAAATCAGAAATTCCCTATGACTGCTGGTCAACACAATTTTAAAGTAATTTCAATTCTAACAAAGTGATGTTGTTTTGGGAGGTTCCATGCATTACCTGCCTTTCCCACTATCCACTTTCAGCTTCCCAGTGTCTACTGGTTTTCCAGCCAGAATTGATAATGCCAGAGTCCATTTCTAATCTCACCTTTTACAGAGGCCTGACTCACTCAGACTTACCAAGCCACGCAATTCAAGCTGAAATGGGATTTGTCACACAGGATTTTTCCATGTAGTACACAGAAAGCTTAACACTGCACATTGCTGATCCAACAGAACATTGTAGCATCTAACTATACAGAAGCCTGAATCCAAAAACTCTGAATCATAACTCCTGTTTACAAGCATCTGATGAGTTCTTTATGCATTTGCCTATAAGTTACCATTTCCTATTATGCACCATTAGGTGTGGGTGGTTAATTAGTTTTTCCCATATGCCAGTACATACATAAATTCCAATTATTAGCAGTATTAGATCATCAGTTTACATAAAGTACCTTTAAAATCCAATATTTGCATATCTTCTAGTCTGTGTGTCCTCCTCCAGAAAACAGCATATATTTTTGGAGGACTTTGTCAGTTCTTTGATATTGTTCCTGATATTTAACCAAGTGTGGTTCACATGGAATATTATTTCTGCTTATTTCAATACTAAAACTCATGAACCTGAGAGAGCTGGATGGAATTTCCAGATAAGGCTGAATGCCATTTCCAATTTCACTAAAAGAAAGACAAAGGCATAGCATTCTTCCGCCTCACATGACTGAAATCTCCATTTATTTAACTCTTACTTTTCCTTTGTATTATAAAACAGAAAAGCAAAAAACATACTTCCAAAGAGAACCTGGTTGAAGAAAAGAGAGTGAAGGAGGAAACCGACCTTTTGTTCCTTTGTACAAAAGGTTGCAAGTACAAGCTATTGAATAGTTATGGCATGTTTTACATTTCAGTTCAGCAGAATAGGATCTATGCCTGGTCCCAACACTGTTTAGAAACACTAGCATCTGACTCATATCACAATACTGAGTTCAGCTTGTTTTATGAATATATTTACCCAAACACAGTCCAAAGTTACGACAGTTTCTACCATTTTCAGACCAAAAGTGTATCGTCCCTCCCCATCTAGAAAACAAGCAGTGGTGTCTGCCAGGTGGGTGATTACATCTTATCCCTCAAATCTCACGTTGAAATGTGTGTTATGGCTTACTGTCACAGTTTAGCATAATCAGTGTGAAAGAGCATGTACAAACAAAAAGTATTCAAAAATGTCATAATTCAGACACACATATGAGCTTAACAGTTGCATCTTTATCAAGAAAATAAGTAATTACATTTGATTAATGACTCCAAGAGCCATGGTGGAATGCTCTGGGTACAGAACACACACCTGCCTTCATACTGGTGCCATAGCTTGATTTTGTAGGTAGCTACTCTTTTTTAACCTGGGTATTGACTTCATGGGTAATTCAGGTAGCTCTTACATGATAAAATGCTCAAAAACATATTATATGTAAAACAGAGTCAGATTCTCTAACGATTATTTACTTTAGATGGTAAAATGGGAAGGAAAAAGTAGTTAAAATATGCCAGCAACTCTAGAAAAGCTAAATGAAATGCTAAATTCCCATTGACAGTCACATTATGATTTTTGAGATTTTTCATGAAAGGTCTTAGGGGAGAGAAAAAAAAAAAAAAAGCTAAGCTTCATAAAATAATAAGCAGAACAAACCAAGGTAAAATATATCTATATTTCGCTTAGGACTCTAGTATTATAAACCACTTCAGCTTTGCCTTATGCTGTGTAACACCTACAGAAACTACAGAGTCATATTCTTGTACTGCAGGAAAATGCATTAATTTTTCCCAACATATCTGCTGGGGATTTTTGCTCTCCTTTGCTAAACATGGATGCCTAAGCCTTAGGTATCAAGGAGACATCCAAGCAAGGTTTTGGATTGAAAGAATTTCAGTATCAGTCATAGATACGCGTATGCTTAGTCATGCCAAAATGTTATAATGGCAGTCACTGCGTAACACAAAAGAAGCAATCATCTGAAATAAGGACCACACAGAAGACAATCTTGTACCCAAGGAAACAGAACAGCAAAGCATCTCGTTTTTCACACCAGATTACACAAGCAGTTACAAATTCTAAAGGAAGTATGCTAAAAGGGCTACTTTCCACTAAAGGAGAAAGGATATGATTTTACAAGCCCAATATTATGTTTTCATTCATAAAATCTGGGAACAGGGCCAGACCTGACGGCATACATTCAATTTGACCTTTCAGGAACATTTATTTCACTGCAGAACCTCCACACTAATAGGTAACTTTGAATTACACCAATAATGCCAGTCACGGATACCACATCCCAGTAAAGTAGCAGTTAATTATAAAATCCTTCTGGGACCATCACTTGTAAAGTATCTGTCCTACAGATTACACCAACGAGCCTGGTTGTCTAAAGAAAGTGACAGTTTTGGATGCTAGCAATGCAACTCACTGAGTTGTGTTGATTAACACAGAATCCTGCAATAATGGCAGTAACTGTGTCCAAGAAAATAACTCCACTTTTCTATGAGTGTTCAGTTCAATGGTGCCCAAACTTTTCAGCCAAGAAGAATATTAGTTTACCTGATTGACAGGAGGTGGCTGCAACTACAGCAAGATCAAGCCAACCGTAGATAGAAGTCATCATAGATAGAAGTCAAATAATTCGCAATGACTGTCTGTACACTGCTCGCACCCAAAGGTGCATCCCAGACCGGGATCCCATATCCTGACTGAAGCCAGAGGCTTGTAGTGACCTGTTAGTAGCAGAACAACACATACATGTCACACTTACCTTCTCATTTCCTCAGAGACTTTTTGAGATCAACGTCTAGCACAGATACCTTTCCTCCTGGGCATATGTTAGATACTTTGGGGTGTAACTGACACAGAACTGGATTAGAAACCACAAAAATTTGTTTCAAATCCTTCCTCAGCTTTAAATTTTTTTTAGTAACTTCAACATGTCACCTCATCTGCACCATTCTATTTCTTTGCAACAAACAAATACAGTGTTTCCTCCAGTTCACCAAAGTAGTGAAAAAATAACTTTGCGATTGTGAGACATTCAGCATTATGATTTCAGAACCGTACAGGTATTGTATGTGGAATGTATAAAATTTAGAATGAAACTTTGTTGTATTCAAAGTAAGTGGATTTGGTCACTTGAAGAAACCAGCATTTCAATCATCCAGAAACTAAGAGGGGTCTATTAGGATTACTTTTACGTTATATTTCAGACTTTTTAAAAATCTAAACCTTTGTATAACTCAACTTGTCTAATATTCAGTATTTTTTTTTTTTCATAACAAACAAAGCTAGCATCAATTACTTTCCTCGTAACATTCCACTACTAAAATCAATGTAAAAGTACCAGAGAATTGGAAAGTACATTTGTTCTGGGACACTCTCTTATTCTTCTAAATGAATCACTTTTTAAATAAATTACCAGTTTACTGGCAATAACTGAAACAATGCATGCAATTTATTAACCTACTGAGCCATGCCATCACAGTAGATTCATTAAAAACCCTGGCAAAAGAAAATTTTTAAAAATCTGACCACTTAGATAGTGTACAAATTTCAAAGACTAACCAGACTTTAATTGGATTGTTTTCAAACTTTTTATCATGAGCCTAATTACAAACTTGAGACTCAAGTCTCAAATGATAACTTATCATTCTTCAGATTATTTGAAATAACTTTAGTTTTCTTTTTAGGCTATACTTGCTGGTACAACAGTCAATCCACCACATTTATATTATAATTATGACCCTGAATGCTGCAGGTTAAGATAGCATTCATGAGTAGTTTGGCAATACAAAAGACTGTGTCCGACACAAAGGGATCTTGGAAGAGTGAGGATTTTTTTCTCCCCTTACAGACCATGATATGGGCTCCAGTCCTGTTTCATTGAAACCATTAGCAATTTTCTCTATTGCCTTCCATGGGAAAAAGATTAGAGTTCCTATTATGTAAGATTGATGATGACTACATGGTGACTAAAGTACCAAAAATTCTCAGGCATGATTTACCCTTTAATCTTTTTGAAGACAATCAATTTTTTTTCTTCTTTTTTTTTTTTTTTTTTTTCTCTTTCTTTTTCAATGCTTCCCATTCCCTTTCTATGATATGCACATCTCATTGCTTTATTAATAACCTTTGGAGAATATTTCTAAATTTGGTTTTTCAGATGACTTGTCCCAATTCTTCCTACTGTTAGCAGCTCTCAAAAATGTTTCTAAAACCACCTTTTTCCAACAACACAGTATTTAAAAGACATAAGTTACTTCCTGTTGACAGTTTCTAATTATCAACATTATATTTTTGTTTGGTTGGTTTAAAGTCAAGTATACAAGTATAACGTACCATGAGCATGGTACATTAAGGGTTTGAAAATAAAGTTAATTCTGCACATAACAAAAAACAAAGAAATGGGAAGGCAGATTTCAATTCATTCTTGTCCCCTTTTATAACATTAAGCTGATGGTGTGTGATACACTTAGCAGAACTGAATTTTGGATTTCACATAATCCTTCACAATAATCAGAAGAAATTTCTCCTGAGTTGCAACATCACACATTTTAGAAATAGCCATAATAATTACTGTTAAATTACAGTGGCAGATCTTTTTTTACTAACTTTGGTCTAGAAAGATCACAATGTTTTAAAATCTGATTCAGGGAAAGAAAGCAATCTATTTACAAAGAAATTCGCATTACTGAGGACACTCGACCTAGATCCATTCATTTTAAAGGCCAGGAAACAACTGCTGCGCTATTGAGCTTGAGGGGAGACCTGGACCGCAAAGCCTACTCCTTGTGTTGGGTCAAAATAACTTTATTCTTCCTAGTTTTGGAGAGACAGATATAAAAACATTAGCTATAAAGCTAATATCTAATATGGCCTGGTTATTCTATTTAGAAAATTTTCCAAATTTTCCTGGAAAAAGAATTTTTATACCATTAACATTGAAGTGTATAGTCCATTTGTGAACAGAATAGATAAAGTGAAAAGGAATGGACAGTGCTTGACAACCTAGAGTTTCATGATTATTCTGAACACTCCGACTGAAAGGTTTACTTCTATTTTTCAAACTTGCTCTGTAATTTCTTCCATTATTTAAATGCCTCATTGCATACATAACAAAAACCTAGCAAAAAAAAGAATTTCCATAGCAACTATTCCAAGGAATGCAGTTCAGCAATTCATGCCATGAAATTTTATGTACTTTGACCAATGCTTTTCTTTATCCAGATGGATTTCTTTATCTATGTTCAAGTGGAAATATTAATATTAGTCATGAAGAGTTTCATATTAACACATTATTAAAGACTAAACTTTCCCCGGAGAATGTTCTACGAACCCTAGAGAGACGGTGATGTTAACCTTCCAAAATTTATTATTTCCAAAACTCTAAGGACATTTCAAGCAAGAATTTGCTTTGATATTTGAAACATCTACAGTAACATCACATAAAAATACAAAGAGAATTTATGCAGATTTTTACATTAACCAAGAATTTTCCACAGCAAAAAGCTTCTGATTAAGAAGCCAGAATCTATATTTAGTCTAATTGAGTACAAAGGTTTTGAATTTTTTTTTTTTTTATTTAGAATTTTTTTTTTTTTAAGGTTTGGAGTTGATTAGTTTTGTAAATCTTTTTGGGATTTATACACTATCCTTTTGCTCTCTTGTGGCAACATATTACTGTCAGTGTACTATGTAGCATATGATCATTATTTTAAATAAAAAAAATATGAAGAATTATTAAATTATCAGCCTCCAACACCTCAGAACGGATTCTGATTGTAATGAGACCAGAAAAAAAATACAGTACAATCTTAGTTCCAAAACGGGATTTTTAGGCTCATAACAGCAGAGCTGACAACATGCAAGATATTCCAAAATAAGTTCATTTAAGTGAGCTTATTTACTTAAGATACACCTGGCTGTATTCTTCCCTATTACAAAATGTATTTATATTAGTTTTCTTAAAAAAAAAAAAAAAAAAAAAAAAAAAAAAGGGGGTAGTTCTTATCAGGGGAAAATTCCTATCAAACAGTGCAAAGTATCATTGCTTTTTCCTACTAAGGGATTCACTATTTTAGGAATGAAGGCACATTCCAATAATAATTTTACCCTCTCTTTCACAAGAAAATTCACGCTAAGTTAGTAAACCAGACAGGAGATCAGAAACAGAGGATTGTAGACACCTCACAACCAATTTTTTATTTCTTTGTTTTTACACAACCTGCATGTCCTTCTGTTGAAGCCACCAGATTCATGTGAGAACCTGTCAAAAACTTCCTTGTTACTAAGTCTCATGTAATTCTCCGTTGCAATACTGAGCTTTTCTGGAGGAAAAGTATTCCAGGAGTCCAGTATTTAGACGGCCTCTGTGATAAACAGAGCCTCAAAGAGCCTCAAATTATCCATGCTCAGAGCAGAATGCCATCTGAAATAGCTGTTTGGAAACAGAGAAGAGTTTATTTTAAGCTTAAGTCTATCTTCAAGGCTTTAGGACTTAGCTCCAGATGACAATGCTGCACGTGGCAATTCAGAAGAGGCAGCCCTCTCCTACAGTAATCCATCCCATCCAAACAGGTCGTTCTGAATTTAGTGACAGAAGCAGCAGCCAGTGTTTCATCACCCAGCTCACAGTTACAAGTCGTCATACAGACCGTAAGAAAGCTGCCTTTGATACTTTCCTCAGCCCAGAGTCCTTATTCCCTAGGAAAATGTCCTAAGCAACAGACCACATCCTGATTTCCTCTACATCCCGCCAGTCTTTTTGTCCTTACAGCGGTAGCACTGACCAACTCTCCTTTTCCAGGTGTGCTACTTCGGACAAAACTTCATGAAAAAAATTATTAAAAACACCCTAATCTGAAAAAAATAATTACAAATAAGGAAATGTAAACAACATGATTTAAGCTACCTTAAAATTCATAATAGCCAGTCTGAGAAATTTCTGGGTTTAAGGCACTAAAGAGTATTGGCATGGGGGTTTTTTATTATGTTCATTAATAAATAACGACACTTAAATGCAAAGATATCAAAGTATCTAATGTTCCAGCAACATATGAAGAAACAATTAGTTAATGCTGAAAGCAAAGTCTTCAATCAAAACCAAGACAAAAAGTATTTGTATAACTTAATGACCACAGAAGCTGTTAACTGTTTGATTAAAACCACACAGACAAATCTGTTTACAGTTTCCTAAATAATACTCATTGGTAATCAACTTAAGTAGTGGTAGGGACAGAGAAGTGATATATAGATATGCACAGATTTCTCAACCTTTGCTTTAGGCTGCCTCATCATTATGAGGCATTCAAAAGGGATGTGTTAAACATAACAGGAATTAATGTAAACTTCAAGAGAAAGATCAAATAAAGAAGTCATGGTAGAAAGGAGAAAAGGAAAGTTTGCAACATGTCTATCTCAGAAGGATCACAAAGTAGTAGAAAAAAAGAAAAGGGAAATGACTGATTGAAGGAATTACAGAAGCTTTACAAAGAGCAGAGAGAAAAATCAGGGAACTTGAGAAGAGGATGGTCCAAAGTATCCATATGCTGCTTTAACCAACAATTAAAAAAAAAAAAAAAATAAAAAAATCACAGAACCAGGAAATCCAAATATAACCCAAGGTATTACAGTCCAAAGGCTTTGAACTGTAAATTATTCACACTGAAGAGTCTATAAATAACTGTGATATAAAGAAAAGAGGAAAAAAAAAGTAAAATTTAGAACGTGAAAAGGCTAAGTATAGAAAGTACAACCTATGTTCTCTTTAATCACACCAATCTCTCAAAAAAGAATCAGTATCAGGAATGCACGAATGCATGTCAAAATTAAACAAAATCCTCCTAGCCATAACTTCCATAAACTGAAAATACCTGGTCCATCAGCAGCAACACTGAGGTCTCCACAAAAAGCAAAAATTAAAGTAAGAAAGACCAAAAAGCTCATTTGATTATGTAAAACGTCTCATTTTAATCAAGCAATCACTCTAGAGTGAGAGGTCACTCAAAAATAAAACAAAACAGAAAGAAACATCAACTCATTAAAGAAGTTGGGAGGAGAGGCAGGACAAAACAACAACTTTGCCAACCTTACCCAAAAACTGCTTCTAAATTTGCTGTCCTCCAGCTTCCCGATATCGTTTCAATACCGAAATGCATTCTTTACCTAATGTGGATATTTATATGCTTCAGAACCCATGTATATACATGTTGTGGATGGTCTGAATTACTACCTTTCAAACGCATTTCTCCAGCTTTTATTTTGCCATGCTCTTGTTTCAAGGAAGAGCAGGTTTGAAAAATCTGTTCCCTGGAACCTGCTACAGTGAGATCCAATGGAAGAAACCGAGCAGATGGTTTCTTGTCAGCAGGCAGTTTATAACAGAGGATTTGCAGGTAAGAGCAGAAAAATATTTTCCCACTGATACATACCCCTCCCCCCCAAAATACAGTGTCGGTATTTGTGATCAAGCTTTCCAAAGTAGGGACTCTACATTCATCATATTTTGGGAAGAAATAGTCTTTTTTCTTTCCCCCCCCTATATTCTGCATAGGAGAAACTGTTTATGGTCATAAGGGAAGCTACAGTAAGGAAAAAAATAAAACAACCCTCCTCCAGAGGCAACTGAAATATGACTGGTTGTGCCTTTTTTACTCAAAGTCAGCTACATATACAAAGATTACCTGCCTATAGGCAAGTGCCCCATTGCAACTGCATTTACTCCATCTTCCTCATTTTTGCATAACATAGTTCTGGAGCGAAACCTGACTTCATGTTCCTGAAAGATTATTTTAAAATAGTACACCAGGGAGTATTTGTTAGCAAGCTATCAATATTATATTAAATTGAGCCTAAAAAATTAAAATTGGTAAGACATGATGTGTCATTCAATGTCCTTGATACCTATTCTATAACATGAATAATTAAATCTGCATAGATCTCATCCATCTGAGCAAATTATTGTATTTTGAAACTGAAATCACATCAGAGATCAACACCGGTTTGTGTTGTTGCATAGTACTTATGGTTTTTAATCACGTACCTTTTAGAACTTCTGATCAATACAACACACTTCTAGTTCACTAAGATGAAAACTAATGAGCAAAACTAATTTAAATTTGCAAGTTCATCAATTTATAACAAAGCTGAGAATAAAAACCTTTTTTTTTTTTTTTTAATTGTATGTCTTTGGAAACTAAAATTTTCCTTTCAGAAAATTTATGACGACTCTTGTACACCTTAGCTAGAGAAAGTAAGAGAATACTTCATTCTAAAAGTCCAAGTAATACTTTGGTAAAGGGACAGAAACTTGTCAGACCAGTGAAATGAAAGAATGCGTGGAAAAAAAGCAGATTCAGAAGAATTATTTACTGAAAAATATTTTTCTATATTTCCTTACTACCTCCATGTAAATTAAACAGAGATATAGGTGAAGTGTAGAACTGGCCTACACTCTGCAGGAGTTATCAAGGTCAGAACTGAAGTTCCAGCTGCATTTTTTAGTGCTATGCGTGTACTCTAAATCACAGTTGGTTTTATGTTTCTACCTTAGAAGATACTTCATATATAATATACACATCTTATACAAGCCAGAATTATAAAGTTGGTGAACTATTTAAAGAAAACCTATCAGAGAAAAAAAAGGACATCGTAAAGAAGCAACATAACGTAAACTAAGTAATATCTAAATAGTACACATTCACTAAAGGCACCCTAATGAAAGCAAAACTGCTAAAGTGGGGGAACTTGCTGACTACGAAGCTGAAAGAAAATGCTCGTGAGGTCAACCATTTCAGGAAGTGCAATGAAAAAAATGGTTTGTTTTAGACTATCTGTTTACTCTAAATCCATGTCTTTTTCATTCAAAGTTCAGACAACCGATATTTGAAGAGGTTGGGAAGCTTTGTTACTTCTATTCATTTGGGCATTTCAGAAAATAAATAAATAAAAAGTCAGCATGATAACCTGAAATCTACCAGAAATGTACCATTACTAAAACTGAAAGGGTATGATGAACACACACACACAAAAGAAATCGTTTATAACTACAGATATTATTTAAATCAGTATAAGAAATGTTAACAAAAATAATTTATTCACCCTGCATACACATTTTATTAAAATAAGAAATATTTAAATGCCAATTTCCTGCATTTTAATTAAAATTTCAATTCAAAAGTTCAACAAAGATATCAATCTATCAAATAACATTATTCAGTACTCTTTAAATGTAAATTATTAAAAAATGAACAAACTAAGCAAAAGAATTTGAAGAGCTCATAAGTAGACAGCCAAAGTGAAAGAGCACAAAGAAAATTTAGAAGATAACTACACTGGGGCAGTTTGTCAAGTTTGTCTTCTGCATGAAAAATATATCTCATTGAAATTAATTTCAATTTTAATGGTACTATTTTCCACAGCTATAATGTTTAGAATACATTGTTTTTACAGTGATAGACAAAACCTAATGTTTAAATATGAATACCACATAGCTTCCTGGCTTTATTGTTATTAGAAGTGTAAATGACAAATTGTATTTAAATGTAAATCAACTAGTTTTAAAGGTCACTGATCAAGAATGATTCATCTCTTAGAAAAGTAACTGACAAGGAGAAAAATGGAATAAACTTCAAATTATTTTTTTTTTCCAATGACAATTCTTTAACATGAATGAGAAATAAAGTCAAGAAAATCACAGAGCGGGAGATATATGATGTCTTTCCAATGTCGATCTGCATTTAGAAAGTGTGGAAAAGACTTTTTAAAAGAACATTTGTGATTAGAACAGGCATACATATTTGAAAACATGTTTTAAGGGGGAAAAAAAAAAAACCATCTTGCATTGTCAAGAAAATAACCTGCGCAAACTTAACAGGTCTTTTCCCACTCTAATGGCTGGGATTTCAGGACTTGCAGATCACACTTTATCCCACAGCAAAACCGAGTACAAAGTGTTTAAGACATAGCTCTACTGCCTAAAACGTCAGCAATAAAACACCAGAAGAGAGATGATCTCCTTTCAAATTTAAATTGTGTCTGCCAGCATTGTTTGCTTACTTTGCACGGACTCACTTGTAATGTTCTTGTGCCCTTTTGAACTACCTAATAATTAAAAGCACATAGATATCTTTCTATTACGTACTTACCTTTTCACACAAACATGCTGTCATGTTCCATATCAAATAGGGAACAACTCTTCCATAGTTGTAAGAATATTACTGATCCAAACAAAGTGAAATTAAAAAGTTTTATCCACTGTATACGGTCTACGTAGAAATATATGTAAAGAGAGAAATATATACGGTGAAATGATAATGATGCTATAACCATTTTCAGATAGGGTAAGACTTCTTTATTATTCTTTCACTACCTACCTAAGAATATCTCTACTAAATGAAACTTTGAGATTTTCAAGTAAAAGAACTGTGTTCATGATTTATTTCTGCTATTTCCAAACATTATTCTACAGTCCAGACTGGTGCTTTAGGCTACTTTCAAACTTTATCTTCTTCAAAAAGGAAAAAAAATGTTTTATGACACTGTAAATGCAATTTTAAAGCAGGCATTTGAAGCCATTCTGGATTTAAGTAAGTTTAAGTGTAACAGAACTTCTTGGAAAACATATTTGAGACAAAGATGGGCAATAAATTCAAACTAAGCAGTTAAGTATCTTTCTCATGCATAGTAGCTCCAAAGAAAGGGTGGAATAGAATATCTCATTGCGGCCTTTAATTTCAGGTCCTTATAAATTTGAGTTTGGCCACTTGGAATGACATTAGCTGTCTGCCTTGAGTTGATTGTGGTTGGTTTGCACTGATGTTTCAGAGAGTGAGGAGGAGACAGATTTTTAACAGAAATGATTCAGTGAATTCCTAAAGCAAAACCTAGGGGAAGGAGAGAGAGATCTATCAATCTAGCTTCCAATGATAAGAGGTTCAATAACTCCAAAGGCTGAGGTAGAAAAATCCATATGTCCAAAAATGATGGGGGTGGGAAGATGTCCTTTAGGTAGATTTTTCAGAAGCCAGTAGATTCAGTTAGCGTGAAATAGTCTCAGATCCAAAACCTGAGCTCTACATGAGGTACAAATTTAACTTCTAATTTTGTTTCAAATAAAGATTCCCCAACCAACTTTCAGCCTATTTAAGCTCTTTCACTTACTGGATAAGGATGGTAAACTTGGCATCTCATACTAAGCGAAAAGGTACATATGATTGCTCCAAATCCTCACCTCCATTTTCCATACCTCTCTATTTAATAAAACAGATTTCAAAGTTATGTTTTGACACAGCAGAAATGACAAATCCTCCTAAACACATGTATATTTGAAAAGATAATTATTTGAAAAGCTCTCCTGTGCCACCTGCTGTAAGACGACCCTGCTCTGGCAGGGGGGTTGAACTAGACGATCTCCAGAGGTCCCTTCCAACCCTATGATTCTATGATTATGCCTTTCTGGAGCACGATCTTCTGCAGTGCCAGGTTGCACTCCAGAGCATCTAAACGCAGCATACAACAACCTTAACATAAACCACGGAAATTCTGCCCAATATGTCCAGAGAAGATGGTGTACTGAGAGGATAACAACCTAAGCACCTGCTCTTTCATGCTTTTCTCTGACCTCAAAAGGTGTAACTCTGTAAAAAGGATCTTAACATTGCTGCCTGACCTGCATAAAGACCAAAACCAATCCATATGAGATAGTCTTTTACTTTGCATTTTGATCTTTGTGAGACCTAAGTCACTGGATTTTTTTTTTTGTTTTACCTTTTCTAAAATATTGCTACAGCAATTTCAGACACTCAGAGGTCAAGAAGCCACTGTGTGGAAACTAAATTCAGCACCAAAATTTCCATTTCTTAAACTCTAGAATAATACAGGAATAATCAGAACTAAAAGAGTGATGACAAATTTTTCCTTAATATATGAAAATCATTATGCATCTATAAACCCCATATTCTATGGAACTGTCGATCTTTTCAATAAACAGACCAAATAAAGAAAGAGAAAGCTGTCAGAGGAGAAATTGGTTAAAATGCCTGTCAGAAAACCAAGGCTTTTCATTTTAATACTGATAATTACAGAAATGAAATAATGCTGGCAATGGTATCATAATTATACACAGAAAAGGAGCGAATTAAGGTGAATAAAATAATTTTAACATTACTTGGAAAAGCTGCCTCATGAAAATACATACTTGTTCGTTTGTTTTAGGCAGAAAATGCTAATATATGTGATTATTGTCCACTTCTCTCAGAAAAAACAATTTGTGACATCGCTTACAGATTTCTGACCTGCATTTGCCAAAACCATCAGCATCATATCAACAGAAAAATGGCAAAATTTAACACAACTAGAAAAACCAAAAAGCTAACAAAACTGGTATAGCCCCAAACTTAATCCCAACAAAAAATGTTTGAAGCCATTTATTTTTCTTGAAGCAGAACTACTTTGATGTGCTGCTTAGAAATGTAAATAGAGCTGTAACAGAAATATTTTTTTTTTTTTATTCCAGTTGATAGTTGAAATTTCCTACACTCTGACACGTCTGCAAGAACCAGTTCAGCACAGCCTGTTTGCACATGGTAGCACTGCCAGAGCAACATCATGGTGCAGGAGGTCCCTTGTCTTGTCTTCTTTTCCCACGTTTCATCCCACCCCAGCTCTTTCACCATATGACCCACTATTTCTTTACGCACTGTGATGCCGGGCTACTTGAACATCCCAATATTCTGCAGCAGTAAAAGCAGCTCTAAAAAAGTATTATGCTGTTTTGTAGATGCTAATGGGAGGAGGCTTAATGAGCGGTGATCCTGATTTCCTGCTCTTGCACATTAGAGGAGCACATGGCTACTGCTGTGGGTGCCCTGACAGCCCTCACAACCCACTCACTACAGACAACTGCACGTGAACTACAAATGGTCCCTGAATTACATCAGCAAAATACAGGGACTAAACTCTCCCCAGGTGAACCTGCACATTGCAACTTCCAATTTTTAATTTGATACTTTGTGGTGCACACAAATTCAACTGTTACCAACCCAAGTAAGAGCTAAACTGGTGGAGGAAGAAATGGAAGGAAATTTCAGGTACCACTCAACTGGAACTTATCTAATGAACTTGCTAGTTCAAATTCCTGGCTACAATTAGAAACTGGGTATATTACTTTTCTGGTAGCAACTGCTCATAAAGCCTACCGGCCAACACAAACCACTATTAGATTTTACAACACTATTTCTTCAACTATGAGGCCTGCAACTTCATACCATTGGCAAGATTGCTACAACAGTACTAAAAGTGCTATTACTCTAAATGCTTAGAGGGATATATTATAAACCAGAAAGGAGCAGGGCATGTGACACCAACAATTATTTTTAAATTAAATTCAAAGTTAAAAAATTTGAATACACTCAATGCAATTATTTCTTGTATCTAATAATAGGCCCAGGATTTTCCTTCAACAGTCCCACAGCTCTAATTTGCCATGAAGGGAACCAAGAAATCCCTCCCTGTCTACAAGAGCAACTGTCTTTTTATTCCGGTTTTGGCTTTGCAGGTCCCAGATGAGATTTTTTAATCACTTAAGACTTCATGTCACATAAAGAAGTTTACCATACAGATGGGAAATTCAGCATTTAGGCACATCAAGAGGTTTTTTCAAACCAATAAATATTTCTTTTTATGGAGAAAGAGGTTTACAAAATTATACAAATTGTCTCTCTAGTTTTTTGTTTGTTTGCTTATATTTTGTGAATCATGAGCACGCTATGCTGACTTTACAAATATTTGAGAACAGTTTTTAATACCACAACTTCATGATGAAAGAGCTTGACTATATTTATATTACCTTATAAATGGAAAATAAAGTCTCTTAAGCTTGCTAATTCATATAATGGTTCTAAAATTCAATTATTTTTAGAAGGCAAATTTTGACTACAGAGGCATTTTTCAGCCCCATTTAAGCTAACTTTTAAGTTCTACTAACTTTTTTAAATTTCTGCAATAATTCTAAGTTCCTTCAGTCTCTGAGCAATCACACAAGCATATCCTGCATGAAACCTTTCACAAAATTATACCCAGAACATCCCAGATTTAGGGGGTGGGGACTGGGGTGTTAAATATCAAATATTAATTGAATATGTTCTACCTGATGATTTTCAGTGCCGACTTACAAGTATAAAGTTCCTTCAAAAGCATGTATGAGGACAAAAGTTAATATATCTGATAATGTATTCATACTTTTCCTCAGTTTTCTACTAGTACTATGCATACAGCAGTAAACAAAATCTGAAGTAAATTATTGAAATTATCAGTTGCTGTTTACATACATAATCACTCAAATTCTGACTTAATTCTGATTTCAGTCCTTAATCTATTCAGAAAGCATGCTTAGCCTTGCAGGTAACTTTAGGAAAAGTATTAAGTAATGAAATTTTCACTTGTTCCAATGTATCCTCAACACTAATCCAATATTTTCTCCTGCTAACCCCCACCTCAAAACAAAAAATCAATAACAATACCTTCGTTGCTACAAAAAACAGAAGTATCATTTAAGAATATCTGCACATCAAAGTTTAATGTGGAGCAACTGGCAAAGGCTTACGTCAACATTCAGGTGACCAATATAAATAACCCCTCGAAAGAATGCTTTACTGCTTTACCTTCCTTTGGCTGTGACTAACAAGCATTGATCAAATCAAAGGCTTTAACTACTTGCTACAAGTCTTTTCCAGCACAAATGTCTTCCTGCCATAATCAATTTATCTACCTGCCTCAAGAGAATCAATTTAGATATTGGTATGATTTCTCAGGCAGAAGAACGTTCTTCAGCCTTGTCAGGCTGGTGGTCCATTACTTGAAAGAAAATATTTTCCCAAGCACCTCATATTTTCTACAGAAGAAAGAATAAAAAAAGGAAAAGAAGAAACAGGTAAAGTGATAAAAACTGCAAACGCCGCAAAGATAAACAGAGAACAATGAAAATAGTTCAGGAACAAAATTTGAGTTATTTGGTGAAATGGGATCATTCAAGAAAACTGTTGCAATATAATAATCATGGAAAAGTATAAAGCAAGCAAGAAAAAAACCTGGCTACTTCTGAAGAGACTGGTAAAAGTCACTCTTTGTGAAAAGTAATGACTAATAGGGTTTTTAAGGTCATATGGAAAGCAACAGAACTGCCATACTGCATTCAGTCCTGATATTCAGATTTTAGAGCAGTTACCAAGAAACAGGAGAGGTATAGAAGGAAGTCATGTGGCTCCTACATCTTGTGTATGGATATCATATCCACAGTCAAAAATGAAATTACTCTCTCTCCTGTTATATAGGTATTATTTTTGGATGTCCTTTTATGCTGTCCAATCCAAGCTACACCTAAATCTTCCAGATATTATACTCTTATGACATTCTGATTCATCCATAAACCTGCAGCTAAGCTTCCTCACCTCCCTTTCTTGATATTACCATCTTGCATCTCACTTTCTGTATTTTCTGTTAACGACAATCTTATTCCATCATATGCACTCAGGAAACTATTACAAAAAGACTTTATTTTTTTGTAAAGTCAGTGCTTTCTCAAACTTCTTCCAGTAACTAAATCACCTTTCTGCATCATATTGCTCACCTTCACTTTTAAAGCTTTTCAAAACTTTACTGCAGACACCTACTGGGCTGTAGTTTAATGAGCCTTTCCTTCTGCAGTAGTCATGGTTTCAGCAGTGTCCACACATTCCTCACCACTTTTTCTGATCCCCATGCTCTGCTCTGAGTTCTGCTCATACAAGTACTTGTTCTGGCGCATAATAAACCAGATGAAATGAAGAAAAAAAACCAGGTTTAAAATGAGCATTTTTACAAAAAGGAAAAAAAGTTAATTTAGCATGAATCACCTGTGCACAAATATTACAGCATAGCTCAGGAGGTGGTGCAGAACAAGAATCATCAACAGTAGGTGCTTAAATTAGCCCTGGAGATAAAGAATTACTGAAAATAAGCCTTCTACAACAGGAAGTCGATACGGATCCCATAAAGCAGCTGACTAAATTGTTAAACAGGTAACTTTGCACCTTCTAAAAAGCTGCACCTTATATCTGCAAGGAGACTCTTCCAAAGATCTGCCTCCTCATTGCTTGCTTTCAGCCTCCTCCTAGTACTTTTCTTGGCTGCACCACGTAAAAAACACAATGGCAATTGGGTTGGGATGGGTTGTTGTCATCAAGCCTTACCTTGCTGATTCTAACTCAGCCTGCGTTTGCACTCCATCTGTCTAAATCCAGCTGTTGTCTTTCATTTTGAACAAGGAGGGTGAGTCTGGTTTTGCTGGGTATTTACATAGCACTTAGAACAAACAGAATGGGATCTTTGTCCAAGACTCAAAATCAAGAGGTATTAAAATATATGAAAACCAGCCTCCCTTTTCCTCTCGAATAATCACGGAAACTATCACTACCCACATATGTATGACAACTAAAACGTGACATTCGCTTGCTTCCTCCCCTGCTATTTTTTAAAACAGGAATAAAATCTGGAAGCGCTGGCATAATGCTGTGCATTATGGATCAAATTCATGCTATATGGTCACAGGTATAGGAAGAAAAACAAGTAAATGGATAATAATAGATAAAAATAATCTTCTCAGGGATCACTAAATAAATGTTATTATTTAACTTAGATTGAACTGAAAAAAAAAAAAAACAATCAAGAAATGTATGTATATCACTATATACTAAACTTCGAAATGAATGCTTCTACAATTGCTGCCCTCTTTAAGCATACGGATAGAATTCAAAGAACAATAATTACTGAAAAAATATTTTTGAGTTCACAAGCTAAACTAATTTTTCTCATTGTACAGACTACCCTAATCTGATATTTCCTTCTCTCTGGACAAAATGGTCAGGATTTTTTTAGCACATTTTTTGCAAACTGCATGTCTTCCTGAACAGGTGGAAAGGCTGTTTGGAGAGCATTTTGTCTACAAATAAAATTTGATTGGTTCAACATGGACCTTCCATGTAATGTTCTTATAATGAGTAAATTAGTAGGTGATATAAAACTCTGAAAATGGAAACACTGTAATGAAAAGCTTAGTACGTTATTTACAGTAATCATGAAAAAAAGTGACGTCATGCTTAAATTAATCATGTTTTTATTCACAACCCCAGGCAAGCCAGCAAAAATGTTGTGATTTTATTAAATATATTTCAAATGAACGATTTTCTTCTTTGAAAACATCTGATTTAAAGAAACACTCTGGTATAGTGACTGCCAACTGACATTTGGGTAGTACAGGCTTTTCAATTTGCACAGGATTTCCTATTATTGACTGAAGGTGAAAGAATCACGAACACAGAGAGAAAAGAGAAAAAGCAGTCTTAAGAGGCCAGGAGTATATGAATTTTAAACAGATGAGAAAAGTACGGAAACTTTACAGGAGTTGGTGGGACGCCTGCTACACTTCGAAAGCTGTTGAAACATCCCCTCTGCTGAGCCTGTAAGAGGATGCTCAGGACACCCATCGACTTCAAAGAAATCTGCAATCATCAAGGATTAGAAACTGCCTTGATTGCATCCATTTGTACCCGAAGCAGGAGAGCACTTGTCTTGTGAAAGCACACTACAAAATGGTAGAGAGAATATACTTGGCTTTCCAGATATAAATCTCTGTTCTTGAGAAAGACAAACCAAATGGGTATCAAAACGAATATACAGAAGTTACCCACCTTCTTGGTTTTGTCCTAACTCCACAGAAGAAAAAAACTGGCTGACCTTCTTGAAAATTCAGAAAAATCCATATGCGAGAAAACAAGTAGCATTTAAATATGGGATCTTTCTCTATCTCTTACATAAAGAGGTCTGCAGAACAGTGCTTGATCCTTAAAATATCCATCACTCTACAACTGTACTTTTTGAACCAGAAGACATATATAAACACACATGGATACAGGCTGTACAGTTCCAGAGAGAGATATACATTGTCAGATAGTTAACTGAGAATTCTCAAAATTCATTCATCTGGAAAAGTAACAGCCATATCCATATGGTCAAATTACTTTAAGCTGAGATGCTTTCAGTTCTGCGTTACCAAGTTCTGTAAGTAGCCATTTCAAAATTAATACAAAAACTTAAAAAAAAAAAAATAGTTTCACAAAAAAATTGGAATTTCAAACATAAAAAATTCAAACTTTGTTACATGAGGTTCTTCTCTGTGCAAGGACATTTTAAAGATTTAAAAGCATTTTTTTCCACTGATGCTATGGTGCTATTCTTGGAAGGAAACTGATTTCACCACTAATGGATCTGAGATGAATCTGGAGAAGCAATACAGAAGGGAATAATACCAGCTCAGAAAAAAAGAATATATATATAGATATATAGACATTTAACAGCAATAAGTATTTTCTGTGCCTTCAAATCCAGGACAAAAAGGTAACTGCAGGGTTGTATTTTGAATTGTTTGCAACCTGTCCAAGTGATTACCATCACTATGTGCCCTGACCACAGAGGAAACCAACAGATCTAACCTGTTTCTTTTTCAGTCTTCAAAACACCTTTCCAGACCGACTACAAGATGACTTTTACTAGAACTGAAAATATTCAAAAAAAGAACACAAACTACCCCCCCCACAAAAAAAAAAAA
>VXBH01009042.1:167287-185670 GCA_013400035.1 Rynchops niger
CCTCAAATACTGTGTTCAGTTTTGGGCCACTCACTACAAGAAAGACTTTGAGGTCCAGAGAAGGGCGACAAAGCTGGTGAAGGGTCTAGAGCACAAGCCTTATGAGGACCAGCTGAGAGAACTGGGGTTGGTTAGCCTGGAAAAAAAAAAAAAGGAGGGTCGGGAGAGACCTTGCCACTCTCTACAACTACCTGAAAGGAGGTCGTAGCAACATGCGTGTTGGTCTCTCTTCCCAAGTAACAAGCGATAGGACAAGAGAAAACGGCCTCAAGTTGAGCCCAGGAAGGTTTAGATTGGATATTAGGAAAAATTTCTTCACCAAAAGGGTTGTAAAGCATTGGAACAGGCTGTCCAGGGAAGTGGTTGAGTCACCAGGTAGGAGGTATTTTAAATACCAGGAGGTATTTAAAAGACTTGTAAATGTGGTCTTTGGGTACATGGTTTANCATGCGTGTTGGTCTCTCTTCCCAAGTAACAAGCGATAGGACAAGAGAAAACGGCCTCAAGTTGAGCCCAGGAAGGTTTAGATTGGATATTAGGAAAAATTTCTTCACCAAAAGGGTTGTAAAGCATTGGAACAGGCTGTCCAGGGAAGTGGTTGAGTCACCAGGTAGGAGGTATTTTAAATACCAGGAGGTTTTTAAAAGACTTGTAAATGTGGTCTTTGGGTACATGGTTTAATGGTGGACTTGACAGTGCTACATTAACGGTTGGATTTGGAAGATCTTAAAGTTTTTTTCCAATCTAAATGATTCTATGGTTTTTATTATTAAATTTGCCTGTAATCACCATGTTTAATATTTTCTAAGTTGCAGAAATCTTTGTACAACACACACTTGGACTTATGCAGACTTTAGCATTTCATATATGTAATCAGATCAACTCTTCTGCTAGAATCCTATACTCGTTCTAACACAAGCTACTTAATTGTCAAGGAGCTGCACCAAGCTTTTTGGCATTCAGTTCACTTTCAAAATTTTTAGGCATCCTAGTGTTTGTGTGTAGGTTTAGGAATCAAAGTTCCCTAAATATTGTCAAGAGAGGCCTCTCCAAAAATGATTCAGATGACCTCGGGAAGTATTCCTAGTCATAGTAAAGTTCTACTAAACCAAATTTATCGCAATATTCACAGATTTACAAATGTGTTTAAAAAGCATTTCTCAAGTCTAATTAAAACTTTCTGAACTTGCACATCTGTTAAAAGCAAAAATATACCACCACCACCACCACCCCAAAAAAAAACAAAAAAAAAAAATCCCCCAAAACCCAATAATAACAAACTACGTGCTCTACTTCACAAAGCCAGATTTCATTCACAAATGTATCAGGTTTTGTTCTCAACAGAAGATGACTCACTGCATGTTCGCTCCCTTCAGTCTTCAAACATTTTTTTAATATACGCAGGAAACAGAGCTACAATCGTTTGCTTATGAAAAGGGAGGGATTTTGTATAAGGTAAGAGCTTGAAAAAGATAGAAGAATTCTACTTGTACAGAGAGGACTATTTAGTAACAAAGACATACTTTCATTGTCCATGTCTCACAGAATGACAGAGAAATAATAATAATGTGGAATTATTACTACATGAAATAGAAATTATTAAGTAAGTTTGGACCAATTCTAGAGGGAATTAGTAACAAATTATTGATAGTGATTGACTGAGATTACTGTTTCACTTATGAACAGAAATAGACAAAGACACAAAAGCTTGCTTTTAGTCTGAATTTTATAACAATACATTACTCTTGGCCAAAATGTAATAGAGAAAGTGAGAATGCTGAAAACAGTAAAAACCAGAATTTACTCTCAGTCTTTCATCACAGTCTACTTTTATGTTATTTGACAGGAAGCCACACTAGCAGCCCCTAAAAAGTAAGAATGTCACAAATCTTAGTTTTATTGCCTTTTTCATAAAAAGTTCTTCAAAAGCTCATGTTTCATATGTCTTCTTACTCAACGTTTTTTTACTGTAATGTTATCTTTTTAAACATACAAGTATTTTAAACTCCCTTTCTTGTTGTGTTTCCCAGTTGCACATAATAGTATCTAACCTCTCTTTCATAAGACAGAATTCCTTCTACTCATTTTTATTTCTTAATGCAAGCCAGAAAAGTGCCTCAATTACTTTTAACTGCCTATTCAGTACATAGCAGGAATCTCTGATTGCAAATCAAACAAAGGAATAAAGACAGTTGTAAGAAACAAGACAGCTTCTCGCTATAAGAGAGGAAATATATACAGAGATCTCTGTTTTTCCCAAAAGCACTCAAAGACCTATGATTTTACCTCTTCTGGGGAAGAAATAAACTCTCATCTCCCTTAAAGTAGGCCATAGGCTACAGCCTACATTATCAATCATAACTATTACTCAAATCTAACCGATTCCAAGATCCACAGGTCTTCTCTTCAGGCACCATTAGTAAAAGTAGTAAGATAATTTTTCAAAAGGAAATACAGTAGCAGATAAGAGAGAGCAATTAAAAATAATTAAGTAAAATGATCAATACACTTATGTAGGTCCTACTGTCTTGTGGCAACTGATGAGGCTACGCTTGTTTCTCCCAAATCTTCCAAGAACTGAAAGTTTACTTCTCCTGGCTCACAGAGCTGGCAAAACCAACTCGTAAATGGAAGCATGGAGTTAGTGTGTTAAAATTCAAGCTTTTTCTGTAAGCAACCTCCACCATATTTTCCTGAAGGCTACTTTTCTAGAGCTGCTTGGCATATAATGGGAGACAGATTCCAGTTTACTCTTTCTTACTTCTTACTAAATCAGTCTATGATCGTATTTCATTACAACGTCCTTTGGGGCAAAACCTGCAAGATCTGCATTTCCCCACCTCAAAAGCAGCCTCAGCTAAGGCAAAACATGGTAGATCAGCTGCAAAACAGAGAACTTGACATATATAACTTTTAGAAGTTCTAATAGCCTGAGCCAATTACTTCATCTCCGCAGCCCCCACATTAACCTTATTTTAAAAGATGCCGGTATTAAACCAAAGCAAACAAAAATCCCTCTAAAAAGCGTTTGTGTATACTTCATCTTATATGGACATTTGGGTAAAAGAAAACGACTGCTATTTTCAAATGACATCTGTTTAAAATTGATCACAAAAGCTTACAATGTCCAGTGAGATTACTCTCTGTCTTCCCTTTTTTTCCCCATTTACTAGCGTATTACCATGGAAAAGGTTAGCTCTGTTCCTTGGGTAGTTTTTTTCTGCTTGACCTCTAGATGCAAATTATTCAACAGTGCTTAATGCAGGCAAGTCTCAGAAAACTGGTCACTTGAGCTACAAGGCTGCCAAGTAATAAAAATCTATTCCCAAAGAGCTCTCATTTTCTCTGCCTCTGAATTACCCCAGTTTTTGAGACAGATGACACGCAACTTTTGATGAAGAAAGAGACCTGCTGTGCTGTGGGGAAAACTCAGTTTTTGCCTTAAAACCAGTTCTAACCATGTAATCATTAAAAAAAAAAAAATAATAAAAAAAATTAGCTGTTTCCGGTTTGTCACCTCGTGGATTTAAGTGAAACTAGAAAGGTTCTTTGGTCATTACAGAATGTTTATGAAACTGCACAGATATAACTCACAGTGCTGGACTGTGACAGAAGCTGTTGGGAAACCAACAATAAAGGGGACAGTGATTTAATTTCAAACACACCTTAGCGAACTGTAGGTGATTGCTACTAGAAAAAAGGAGAACCATCATTTCTTACAAGGCTGCTTCGATCTGCCCCTAATCTAGGGCACCAATTTGGGCAGAAGGGCTATAAAGCCCAGGAGTCATGGATAAAAAGTGACATTCTTTTTAGAGGACAGGCAGCTGTTGCTTAGAAACTGTTTACAGACAGATCCTGCTGGTGTATCTAAAAAAATAAAATTAGGTCATTCTTGGCTCTAGGTAGGAGAGATCTCTATTGATATAAAATCCTCTACATCTTCTCTTTATGTTTACTGTCAATGATTAACAATGCTTTAGGAAAGCTGTTTGGATGCTCTTTTTACCAATGACTGCACATTCCCAATGGCAGAACTACCAATTTTGAAATAATCTGGTGGATAAATAGGGTGGATTCACATCACAGTTCACCCGGGGGGCTGAGCCCAGGCTCTAGGCTTAGGGATCATCTGAGGAGAGGACTGCCATCAAAAGAGAAATCAAAAGAGCTGCACTGTCAAAAGTGCAGTTAATCTTCTCATCCATCTCTCAGTTGTTGTGGGGGGAAAAAAGCCACAGAAATTAAGAAAAGAACATGCCAATACTACTGAACCAGGAAAAATCTCAGTTCTACTTTTTAAATGTGTGACGAAACCAGGTCTGCTAAAAATGAAAGGCGAAAGGCCATAATGCTCTTCTTTGAAGCCATGAGGGAACAAAGTTTGCCTTGAAGAACAGAACATGAGGTCTGATTTGGATCACTTTATCAAGTGTATGAAACAAAGTTCCAAGCACATAGAGCACTCACTGTACAGAGAAAACAAATTAGTTCAGAGAAGATGAGAAAGAAAAATTATATCAATCCAGAGTCAGTTTTCTCCCCTGCATAAATAATCCACACTTGAACAGTTTTTCCTCATATAAATAACTACCTTTATAAGAAGCCTCAAGTAAGAAGGCTCTTATGTCATTATTCACTTAAAAACTACTCAAAAAATTCAGACAAATCACTGTTTTCTAACTAAAAGAAAATAAAATGCACAGCTTGTGGTAAACAGCTCATTGTCATCATTCCAGAGAAAATAATTTTTTCCTCTTCACTTTAGAATAAACAGAGTACATGCTTGTTCTCTTATATTAAGCAAATCATACAAAATGAATACAAGAAGAATAAGTACCAACCCATGGCACCTAAGGTAATGAAGGTCCAGATGTGATTGTAATAACCCAAAAAAACAAAGCTGGTGTTTTAGAACAAGTGCCTCTCTGGTTCAAACTCCAGGGGTAGATCTCGAATGCAGTTAACAAAGCACACATTTTCTATAGTGTCAACATAAGGTCACCATACTGTTCTTTAGGCAGGAAAAATATGGATCATGAAAGCATGTGTAATTTAATCACCGTTGCTTAATTCAAAGGACAAACACAACCCTATGTTCTGATAACATGAGTGACAAAGAAGCTCTCCTAAGATGACTTGGGGAAACTATAGGTGGAGTTAACACGTAAGACACATGTTTGGGTTTCAAGGGTTATCACAACGTAATACAAGTTCAAATTCTGTGGAAATTATTAAAAATTGCCTCATACAATGTATGGATTCTCACAGAAGAAAGGTGGGTACTCTGCTATGCCAGAAATATAGACAAAAACAACAAAAAAAGAAAAGCCTTTTAAGAACGGCAACTATTATTATCCACAAATTAATCTAGAAGTATATTTTTGATAAAATAACCACACAGAGAATGTTAATTATTTACAAAATTTAAGATAACGTGCCCCATTTCCCAAAGGTTCATAAAGCTACGTAGGAGACTTCTGAAGCATGGAGGAGAGGCTAACCTGATTTTTATTCATGTATTTCTGTGCTTATCTACATGGAAAACAGAATTATTTTCTATTTAGCCCTCTGTTAGATTTTGGGGGTTTTAAAATATCTGTTATTGAAATCACAAGCCTTCACCACAAAAAGCAGTAACAAAAATAGCAATAGGACAGCAAATACTGGACTGCAGCAACTCTGAGCATGTGTGCAGCAAAAAAGCATCTCCTAACATTCAGTTGTCTTGAAATAAAACATAAGGAAGAATGGCTTATATTTTACCGAGGCCTCACCACAATGATAAGCATTTGATAACAGTTTGCACAGAAATACAGGTCTTAAAAGCTATTTTTTTTTCTTTGCCTTAAGAACATCACTCAGAATAAAATAGTTCAGCAGTGGAACTGTTCATTACAAAAACATCTAAGATATCCGGAAGTCACCTGAAGCATACATAATTTATTATAAAAATAAGGTTGTCTATTTTTTGTCTTTTTCAGAGTATTCTGAAAAACTAAATTTTAACACATTCAAACATTTTTATTTTCAAAAATACTATCAACACATAATTTTCATTAAATTATTTAGAACTATATAGGTACACATCTTTTGGACTGAAGTTTGGACTGAAGTTTAGGAATGATAACAGACAAATTCTTTAACAGAAGTAAAATGTGATGGGTTTTTTGTTTTGTTTTGCACTTTCAAATGACAGGACCTTGATAAATATGGCTAAAACCCAACACTTTCTTTAATGGTGATTAAACACGGTTAAGGACTGCACAAAGCAAAATCACTATTGTGACAGAAGAAATCTAAGTGTCTACACTTCATCAAATTCATCTCTTTTATTTAGTGGGATCCAAAAATGAAAATGCAATAGTCGTTCTTCAGACAACAAAGTTTCCTTGGAGAAACAATGAATCCTTTCTAACATATTGTCTATCACCACCATCCTTGTCACATTTTGCATCTCACCTTGCAATATTTTCCATAGTACTCTTTGCATTTAGAAACACGGGCCCACAACAAATTGAGATTCTTCGTACAGTATATTCTGCGTATGAGATACATACACCTATAATACACATTTTAAGACAACATTCATAATTCTCCCTGTTTCCACGTATCCAAGGGATCTTTGAAATGTCAGTACTCTCACCAAATTTCATAGTTATTTAATGTACCTTGCCGCACTAAAGACTAACCATGAATTCTGGTTCCTCCCATGGAACTCTTTCACCCACATTACCACCATTTGAGAGAAATACAACGAAACCCATCAAGTAACTCAGTGCTCTGATATGTTTGGGGTTTTTTTGTCATGGAGATAAACTATAACCCAGGATGTTGTACAGAAGCAAGACAGCAGTGACATATATGATAGAGGACCTGCATGAGACCCATGACACAACTGAAGAGCAAACTGAATACTGCAAGGTGTCTACAACAGGGTGCTACGAGCTCATGTTTAGGTAACTGAGTCCATTTGTAATGTTTCAACTGTCCCAATGTGACAGAACAAGTTTCTCACTTCAGAGGAAAAGCTATCTTTAGATCAAAACATGAACAAAAAATAGCTCATTAAAATAAAAGTTTGAGCAACGTGTATCATATAGTTGCAGCAGATGAGAAATCAGATGCAAAGAAGAGCTGATGTACTGGGCACTTACTGTTACGTTTTTTTTAAAAAAAAAACTCTTGAAATGTTACAAAACATCCTGATCAGACAAATCATTTGCCTTCTAGAGCATGTAACAGATACAATTAGTACTCACAACAGCTCTATAAAGTAACACAGATAAGCGTTTAAATTTTTCAGAGATTTAAGCAATTTATTATGTATTGTTGTAATACCACACAGGACTGGCTCTGGCTACAGGCAAAGTCAGCTCCAGAATTGTTGGGTAAGAGCTTTGCAACATTAATGGAAATTCAGTAATTACCTTTAAAGTATCAAGGATTTAATCTTGCATAATCTGCATAATCTGAATACCCAAACTATTTCCTTAGCTAAAATACCCAGAAACCCATCTGCAATGCTGGAAGAGGCCCCCAGTAAAATAAATCTTTCTATTTGGTCATCATGAAGTTTTTCTCATGTTTTGCACTTTTCTTGAGATTGGAGAAACATATTTCAGATTCAAGGCACTTAGTACTCCTTTTGAAGTAAATTAAGTGAACAGCAGAGCTAAAATTCAATGTGTGTGCTCTGGTTTTTTGGTGATTTTTTTTTAAATGCATAAAAGGAAGTTCAAGTGTTCAAGACACAGTACTTTTTTATTATTATTATTTACATACTTCCCTTTTATTTACATACTTTCCTCTTATTTAAAGGAGCTCTAAGTACTCGAAGCTGGGGAGTCTTCCTGCAACATACCTTTCCAACAGCAGCTACACTTTGCCTGTACTTCCTGTACCCTAGCTGTAATTGCCAAGAGGAAACTTCAATTCTAAGCATTTTTTAGTCATTTCTAACTAAAGCTAGGTTGAAACTATTAAAAATACATTTTTAACAGAGCAATCGCAAAATTCTTTCCTCGCTTACATGATATTGCTTTCACCCCAACGCAAAACACTTCTTCATGAAGAACAGCAATGAAAGAGAAACATCCCAAACCAAAGTAGCCAACAGCTGAAACAACAGTCACTTAAAATCTTGGACATCCAGGTTCAAACTGCCTAATTCACACCACTCATTTCAAGCACACCTGAATTGTTTAGACTCCAGCACCTTATTTCTCTGGGGAGTGTGGCTTTCAGTCCTTCCTTAGTAACCATTCCTTTTGGGTAACCAAACACTAAATGCTCGATTCACCCATGTCCCAGTCATTACAGAGCCCATCGCGCTCACCCTCTGTTTCAAGAAACACTTAACCATTGTGGATTATCTCCCAAGGGTTGAACAGGAAAGGCTTTAGGCATCACAAGTCCTGCAACATCCTTAGGGTACAACAAATCTTTCTTTTGGATATTATGACGACAGAGTGGATCTCACACTACCTCCAACATTTTTATGGTGCACAGAGAGCAAAAAGGAAGAGATCCCAATATTTACATTGTTATGGAAAACTAACCAGAAAAAAAAAAAAAAAAAAGAAAAAGAAAGAAAGAGTCATTCCTAGCGTTTCCTCTTCCTCCTGACTGATCTTTTTATGGAAAACTGGCCAAGAAGCTGTTCTTGGGCTATGTAGTATTTTTTTTGTTGCTGTTTCTTTTGGCTGGCTGTCAACCACCCAGCAAAAAATAAACTCATTTAGCTGACAGGAGACCTGAACACACTCATGCTGTCAGTGCATCTCAGCATCATTCTCGTGAACCCAGAAGCCACAAAAAAATTGAAATAAAGTTAAGTTGACTCCACCCTCAGGATGCAACCAAGTTTGGAAGGATCTGTTAGTCCAAAGTCAGACCTTTGCAGCATCTGAACTAAAGGGTACAACTTAACACCTCTCAAGCCAAAACAGTTCTAAACCTAGTAGCAAACAAGGAGAACATAGAGTGCAGAGCCTTAAAAAAGCATTTGTGTCATCATTACAGCTCTCAACCTAATTTTATTTGCAAGCCTGCTATTTTTGCGTCGAAATCACACTGCTTTTCATGTTCTGAATCCGTCCACACATCTATGATTTTTTTTTTTTTGCTGCCACCAAATTTGTAGCTTGCTGAAAGGATACCCAGCTTAAGGCTCACATGAAGACTAGTAATCAGTGATGTTTCTACTTAAAAGCAAAAAAAAAAAAAAAAGTCACCATGGCTACGGTGTCTCAGCTTTCTCAACTACTTTAAGACATTAATTCTGAAGGCTTTTTGGCTATGTTTGCACAAAACGTATGCTTCCATATTACTCTGTCATGTAAATTAGGTTATGCTGCAGTGTTTGAGATCACCTGGGACCATACCATACCTCTGGCTGGCATTCCAAGAAGACTCCGTAAGAAGCAAGGTGATAGTTTCTCTGATTACATTAAGGAAATTACAATTAAATATATTAAATAAAATGTAATAAAAAGATGCTATTTCTTACCCTGCCAACAGAAGGTAAATATTGAACGTAAAAACCCCATATATTTTCTGGTTCTTAGGCTGCATTTGTAAACAAAAATACTGTTGCTATTGAGTACAAAATTGGAACAAGGTAAGCCAAAAAGTATCTGTAAGGCTGTAGAAAATGCTCTGTAAATGCACTTAAGTTATTTAGAAGATGAGGAAAGCACAAAGGGGAATGATAAAATGTATATAAGGTTTGAAGCTGGTTTTCACACAAACAGAGCATGAGTAGAAGACAATCCTGTTTAGGACTTGTGCCCTGACTGCTCTTTAGCACCTAGGAAGCACCCGTACAGTTCCATTACTCTGACCTGCACTGACCCAATATTCCCTGGGCTCAGGCCTGAATGCAAAGGTTTGAATTCCAGTATAAAACAAAAAACTTTGTTCCAGGAGGCAAGTCACCTAAAAATTTTTTAAAGTGAAAGCGCAGCTTAAAGCATCCAGAGTCCCAGTATGCTGTCTGTCTCAGCCATGCACTGAATTCTCCCTATGCCATGAAAGTAAAATTAAATTGTAAGACAGCAACAGGTTGGTTTTTCTCTCTTTTTTTTTTTTTTTTCTAATGTTCTTGTTAGACATCAGATGTGACCCAGAAACAATGTTTAGCAAGTCCAAAACATTTTGTCAGCTGAATGAAATAGGCTTGAAATTTACAGAAAGCATGGGCAGCCCACCCGAGTACAAGTGACAGCTTTGCACACTGCTGAGGCCTCTGACTTCCTTCTGGGGAAAAGTGCTCCCAGCCAACAAGAATCTATTTATTCCTGTTCTACCCCTACACAGCCTCATCGTCCTTCATTCATGGACTTCCTGAGAAATTATTTTTCTTCGAAGTATTTCTGTGTAGCATCTAAGCACTGGAAATGTAGATTACAGAGATAATAGACATGTTTAAAATTAGACTAAGCAGCTGTATTTGTGAATTTGCATTTCTGACTTGATTATAATATGCACTCAAGACTATTTGTATAAGAACTAGAAATGCGTCCGTATGTTGCAATAAAAATACATTAATTTCTTTCACTTTGACCCCAATAAAAAAAAAAGTGTTAGGTAAGAAATGGCAGTTGTTTCTTTCTAACTGGTAATAAATGGTAGTTGTTTTTTTGCAATTCTGTAACTTCACTTTAAGATTCACCTGTGGATTTTAATTGCAAGAATTAAATTAACCAACTATCCTATATTCTATAAATGGAAGAACTATTATCCTATTGACTCTGGGATTTTTCTCACTTAAAATTTTAGTTCTTATCAGTTTTATACCTTTTCTTTAAAGGCTGAACAGTCTTTTGTTATCTAAACAGTCAACATTCGTAACCACTGGATAACCATTTATGAAGCATTTTCATAAATTCTCTACAAAAATCAAGCACAGATGACAATTTATTTTACTTAAATATTCTGTCACAGTAACAAAAAAGTTAAACTCAATCCTTTTATATTTTGGTAAAAACTGAAACAACTGTTTTCATCATATGATTTTTTTACAGTGATGCAGAAAACAAAAAAAAAGTACTTGGGTCCTATATTCAAAATTTCTCAATAAATATGGTGGCATACATTAAAGCAACTGCAGCTTTTATTTCCAGGAGTTTAACCATGAGATCTAGACACCTTATTAGGATACATGTATTATGCTTCCTTTATCTAACAAAATGATCAGATGTTGTATTATACTACACTAGCCATAAACAAATTTCACCTCCATGCATTAGCTGCATCTTGCTTTCAGGTGCAAGATCACATCCAGTGGGGGACACGTAATGGTGCAGATATGAACTCACATGAAGCATTAACCATGGGTAATTTATCGCAGCCGATCACATTTTATATCAGAAAGAGAGAGGATTCAATAAACATTCAAAGAAGATAATATTTAATGACAGAGAACATCACACCTATTCTCTATTTATTTATATTCATTCATTTACTTATTATTTATTTACAGGAATCTCTAGACTGGCTCAAAAGTTACAGAACAAACTCAAAGAGGATATCTTACCACACCAAGAAGCAAACAACCAAATGTTTTCCCAGATGCAGTGAAGGAGCAAAAAAATATCTCATCAGATAAATAGGTCTGCCTCAGATTATTTGAGCGAATTAAAACTGCAAATAATTTTTATGCCTTTTTCAAGAGATTTTATTCACGTTTATTAATGCAGTTCCTCTGGAAAGGACACAACTACTGCTACTAACATTATGATACTACAGTAGAAATGAAACCACTGCTTTTTAAAATTTTGTAGTAGTATTTTACTCCATAATCTAACTTAAAAGTTAAAACTTTAGGAAGAAGTCCTTTGGACTTTCTTTTCATGTTTGAAAAGATTTAGAGAACTGATAAAAGTGGTTTTCTCAGCTCTGCACAGGATGCACCCAGTTTCTATATTTAAAATATAAAGAATAAAATATTTCCAATTGATCCGTTTCTTATAATTAAAACTTAGAGAACTGACAGATATAGCCATCCCTGTTGTGCTGAATGTACTTTAATGGAGAATTTCCATCAAGACAGATTCAAAGGAATATAGAGGACAGGCTTTTGTTAGTAAATAATAGAGTATTAAAAATTAAGGTTGCCTAGTTGTAGAAAAGGGCAAACTGATTAATCCATTGACAAGAAGCTTTAAGTAACTTAAAAGCTTAAGCCCCATTTGCAGAAGTCACCTGGGCAACTGGGAGCCTAACCCGATGAAAACCACTTCCACTTTCTGCTTATAAAAGTGTATTCAGAATTTAAGTTCCACTTACATTCAAATTGTCTTCTGTTCTAATATTCTTGTCTACTTTAAGCATGATGTAACATATGCTTGTTTTTAAAATACATAGCTTCAAAGAAAAGGACAAGTACACGGGAGAAAGAAATCTCACATAATAATAACACCAGTGATAACAACAGATTAGAATATCTATAAAAATACTTTAAAATACTCTGAATAGACATTTTCTTTTTTATAACTGTGAAATCTATTTTTCTTAACTCTCAAATGAAAACCCTATGAGATGTTCTTACCGTTACAGGATTCAGCTTCACTTAACCGAATAATTCTCATTACTTAAGAAGCCTAAAACCTTGGGCAGTCTCTCCAGCAACACTGAAAATGTTTCTCTACTGTTCTCAATACTAGAATACTAATGCAAGGGGTGATGTGAATGAAAAAGCGTAGCTAGCCAAAAAATACTCCAATATTTTGGGATACAGCAATACTTGCTGTCAGAAATGCTGATTCAGCAGAGTATAAGTACTTCAAAGAAAGGTGTGCTTTGTCAACAAATCCAGTGAAAAACTATTGATAAGCTTTCCTCCTCCCCATAAAGTCAAAATGCTTTGTCTGATGACAGGATATGAAATTTGAAACAAAATATGTATATTGGGGGTTGATGGGAGGTGGTGATATTCCTACTTGGGGAAATAATTTTCATTTTGCTGGAAATTTGAAACTTCAGCACCTTGTTACAATCCAAAATAAAACACAATTCCCAAAGACAAGGATCTTCCATAACACAAAAATCCTGATTTTCAACCCATTGTACCGGTAAGTGATGCCCACAAGAAGTTCATTTCCTAAAGCAGCTAATGTTTTCTTATGTAAATATGACTTCAATCTATCTTACTGTTTGAAAACTTTCAGGAATGCCTTACAATACAACCATTGTTTGTAACCAAATATCTTAGTGCTCTCTCTCTCAATGGCTCGTGTATGATGTTGAGGAAACCAACTGGAAAACTGAGATGTAGAGCTTTTATCCAGAAACCCGAGACAAAATTCATTTACATCCACAGAGTGCTGAGCCTGCCCAACTGAAGACTCAATACAATAGTGTTATCACTCTTTGAGATATATTTAGATGTATTATGAATTCCCCTAAGACAGTAAGAAGCCGGAATACAATAACAATTTAGTTATTAACCACTTCTTTTAATAGGCCAAAAACCTGGTTTCTGTTCTTTGTTGTCATGTTTTCAACTTATTTGTTAAGATAGTCTTCAACAGTTTTGTCTCTTTAGTTTCCAGCAATGCTCAAGGCATGCTAGACTTAGAAGCAGTTTGATCACAGTCAGGTTCACAGTGTTGTTGACACAGCTGGAGGACCTTACCCATCAATAATGGAGCTCCACAGAGGAACTAGAGTCTCAGCCACTTCTGCTTCCTGCAGAAGCCTGCTGTGTTGGAAGCCGTGCCTTGGGAAAGTTCTCGCTGGTCAACTGATACACTTTATTGTTTATATAATTCCTCAAGAAAGTTTATCCTAACAAATGCTGTGTTGATACAAAATAAACATGTTTGTTTTAGTCAAGAAGCAGCTCTTAGCTAGCCTCTACAATACAACTTCCCTTTTGTCACTTTCATCTTCCCCTCCAATTCTGTTCTTTTTTTATCTTCTTCTTGCGTCTTAACCTCAAATTAACTTTAGATGAACAACTTCTACGGACATGAGCCACAAAAACTCCAATCAAGTTATGACCTAAGTATGATACTGTCATTGCTATTAGGTTAATGTTGTTATTCTTTATTTCTGTATGCCTGCCCTTCATATTTCCAACTACATATTGTATTATTTATTTACGTATACTTGCCCTTCATATTTCCAATACCATTTGGTATTATAGCTAAAACCAAAGTATGTCCTATGCTTTGTACTGCCAGTGAACAAAGTACGGAGAAAATAAATAAAGAGCTTAGCTTTCTTTAGCCAAGCCTTGAAACATGCTATATTAAAAGCAAAAGTCTACCCTGCTCTAAAATGTAATAAATCGTATGGCTGTGTCATTGTATACAGAAAAAAAAAAAAAACCACTTTCATAATCGTGTGTTCAGACAGCATGTAATACCTAGAAGGCATTGTCATAACTACTACAATTTGGCAACAAAACAGATTTCAATAAATACTGCTATCAAAAGTAAGAAGCCATATATAACAAGAAGAAAAATATTAAGGGATAACAAATTCCATACTTTTTGAAACCGTAAGTGTAAAAAATTGATAGGTGAGGATGAAGATATTTCTTGGCAACAGGGAAAAAAAACAGTGTGGGGGATCTGTAAGAACAAAAGAAATCTTAGCCCTCACACAGGTGTTCTACCAAACAGGGACTCTGATATACACTAATAGTGCAAAAGGGCAGATACATTCAATAAGTAATTCTGCATTTGTAAAGAAGTGAGATGATTTGCTGGTACCTCATGAGAATGATGAATTACTTCTTCAGCCCATTACAAGTATGACATTAAAAAAATATTATTTTGCAATAAACATTTTTGGACAGCAAGACCAAAGATCACAATAGAAGAGGGTTCATACAGAAGTGTCCAAGGAGATGTCTATCGCACCAACATGAATTTTTATCAACTCTGAAAATACCAGGAAAATTTCAGAACTCTGAATGAATGCTAATGTTACAACCATACTCTAAAAGAGCTAGTGAGACCATATTTATAGCTATAAGAAGGTTAGAACGATGGCAGTCCTGAGCAAAACAATAATATAAAAAAAAAAACCAACAACAAATACGAGATTCAATGGATCTATCACAGCTATATAACAAAGAATAGGAAGCAAAAATAATGAAAATATATCTTCTTAAATGGATCTGGTTTTATTCTTTGATACAATTGATACTTTCACTTGGTAAAAATATCTGTATTTATCTACAAACTTCTGTGGCACTTGGTATAGTATTCTATGACAGCCTGATGACAAAATAGTACCAATTACACAGGTTAAGAACTGGTTAAGTGACATGTCAAAAATCAAAAAAAAAACCGCAGCTTTCGAGAAGAAAGTGTCACAACATAACTCAGATTAACAAGGAGTTACCCAAGGGCAGGGCCACTATCACAAAACACTTTCTCGATTATTTGTAAATCTATGGGATCAACTGTGACAAAATTCGCACAAGACATAAATTGATAGAATGGTACATAACTGAGATAAACCAGTTACAAAAAGCAACCAGAAGTGTTTGGTATATTTAACCTATGCTAGGAAAAAAAAAAAAAAAAAAAAAAAAAAAAAAAAAAAAAACACACATTCTAAAAAAAGCCACATGCAAAGTTATAGAGCTACAATCAAGAAACACATGCTAGTCTATAGAATGATTGTGGACTGTTTCTTGTGGAAAGAAACAGTCCTGCAAAGGGTTTGCCACAGTAAGTGCACCAAGTGAAAAGGAAATCCAAATACAGTGCTGCTGCTGAAGGGTTAATATGTAAATGTAATATATAAACAGAAGAGTAACACTAGAGAGGTAATATTTAAACTCACAAGACACTCCTGAGACAAGGCATTGGCATGCCGTATCCAGCTCACATTTTCACAAAAATGCTGAGAAGCGGATTTGGAAACAAAGACACAGAAACTGAGTTGTGAGGAAAATGCATGCAGTAACAAATTTAAAGAATTTTAGCCCACTTGTTTTGTTTTTTTAAATGGAGAAGAGAAGGAATACTAGGTTACAGCAGATAAATACCTCCACGGTAAGAAAACAGTTTGAGTTCTTTAGCATAGTGGAGAAAGCCACATCAGTAACCAGTGACTGGAAGCTGAAGCCAAATAACTTAATAAACAGCAGATTCGCCACCTCTTACTTTCTTCCAATCACAATTCCATTTTTTCTGGAAAATATGTTTCAGCCAAATGCAAGTTATTGCACTCAAAAGTAACTGGATAAAATCCAACTGGCTGTAACAGTCAAGGGGTCAGAGCAGAAGATCTAATTGCTTCCTTTTGCTTTAACTTCTCAGCCTCGATACTCTTGGTTTTCAATGGTTCAAAGGCATTTCACTGGTACCATACATGCTCAACATTAATATTAAAGAACCAGCTTCCATGGCTCAAGTGACACTGGAGCTTTCCTGTTGAGGCTTTTGTCATCAACAGAGCCCATTAACCAAATTACAGCTATCTTGTACACAGCTGAGGTGCTATTTCTGTAAACAATGATTTACACAATTGAGTGCAAAAGTTCATCCTTCAGGTCAGTACTTTTTCTCCTCTGGAAAGAATTCTGTTTGAACTGGAGTATAAAAAGCCTGATACAATACATAATATCAATCATAGATGCTACGGGCGAAAAGGAAAACCAGCAGCATTGTAACAGCCACAAAGCCAGTAAGGTCTGTTGTGTGCATCAGCAACACCATTTAAGACTACCCCTATTTATGTGTATATCTCCGTTATACTTCAAAACACACAGCATTTGCTGCAATCTTGACAAGTTAACAGAATCAGCGTTTCTTAGGGAATACATGCCAAGATTATGTATAACATGCATGTGTTTATATTATTCAGGCTGATAGAGTTTTGCCACAGTATCAACTGCTATGGTATCTCCAGATTTCTAAAATAACAAGAGTTTTGAAACTTATCTACCTGATGAAGTATAAACAAACTTCTAATCCAGCAACTGGAAGCTTAAAAAGGCTGAAGTTGTCTGAAGCACACTAACAATCAAATAAACATTCTTCCACTACACAGCTGATGAAGAGAGAAATACAACCACCAACTGATCATTTCAACTGACGGAGCATCACCTGAGAAAGAAAACAGGCACTGCACACAACCAGCGAGACACAAGGGAGTACGTTCACCCCTTCAATCTACAGAGAAGCAGGTGCGCGCTACCTACTCCTCACATTACACCCCACCGTAAATATGTAAAAGTTACTTTCCTGAACCCTTGGCGTATGGATGTTCCCCTAAGCGCATGCATCCACAACACCAACTCCCAAAAAGGCAAGGCAGCCAGGGAAGTCTCGCAGCAGCAATGCTGCTTCCCACCACCAACACCACCATGTCTAAGCAAAACTTCTTCCACTCCAGAAGCCACGCAACGAGACACTTTGGCCGACGCCTTTCAGCCAGCATCCATGCAGCTTCTCGCCATCCCCAGCACACTCCACGTAAAGACAAAGCCGCGTTTTAAACTTTCATGCTTTACCACCTGAGCCAATCCTTTGACCTGAGCTGGCACCTTTCGGGCTGGATTGCGGATGGGATAAAAAGCGGGTGGTTCGAAAGGTCTCAGACCCTGGAGGAGGCCTCAAGGGAAGGGATAGAGGAAGGTGCTTTCTGCGGGCACCCGCCGCCCCCTCCCCACCGCACAGCACCGCTCCCCGCGCCCCTTCCCCGCCGGCTCCTGGCTGAGACAATCAGAGCAGCAGCGACTGTAAATTACAGAGACACACAGTGGATGGATAAAAGGGAGGAAGAAATCTCTGATGCCTGAAGAAAGGAGAATAATTAAAAAAAAAAAAAAAAAAAACTTAAAAAAATACAGAACTAGATTTCACCTCGAAGTGATATTAGGTAAATAGATGAATAAGTGAAAAAACACACCTTTGACCCTTTCTTTTCTTCCCTAAATATAATCCCCCTCTTCCCATAATACACACACCACAAAATGACCATTAATTCAAATCCATTCTTTAAAGGAGAGGGGATTATCTCTGTGACCGACTGTGCCTCTTTCTCTCTCCCTCTTTCACTGGCTGAGAATTAAAATTGCCTTTAAAAAGAGGAAAATAAATAAAACGAAGGCATGATTATTATTTCGGGTGGGTGCGAAATGTGGGTACGGGGAGAAGGAGTCTGGGGGATGGGGAGGAGTGGAGAAAGGTGGCTAAGGAGAGAAGAAAGGAAAGGAGGACCAGGAAGCGCAAGGAAGGATGAGGGGAAGGCGAGATAAGGGGAGGATAAGGAAAAGAAGGATCAAAGGAAGGAGGTCGGGGAGGGGGGAAAGGATGAAAGGGAGAAAGGGATGAGGGGAAGAAAGGAAGATGCTTTGCCCTGGCCTCACCTCAGCTCGGTGGGTGGGGGTGGGAGAATTTCTCGCCGCCACC